>JAFNEN010001180.1:0-42557 GCA_019343175.1 Oedothorax gibbosus
AATTTAAAACAGGGGGGAATGTTTTTTTTTTTTTTTTTTTTTTTTTTTTTTTTTTTTTTGAAATATATATTAAAAAAAAAAAAAAAAAAAAAAAAAAAAAAAAATCCCATGTCCATGGGGATTAACATTAGCTCCATAGAATTTAAATTTAATCCATAGATTTAAAAACATTAGTCCATAGATTTAAAAAAAAAAGGGGAATGTTTTTTTTTTTTTTTTTTTTTTTTTTTTTTTTTTTTTTTAATAATATTCAAAAAAAAAAAAAAAAAAAAAAAAAAAATTTTTCCCATAGATTTAACATTAGTCCATAGACTTAAATTAGCTCCAAGACTTAACATTAGCTCCATAGATTAAAAAAGGGGGGAAAGTTTTTTTTTTTTTTTTTTTTTTAAGGGGGGAGGGGAAAAAAGGGGTTGTTTAAGGGAAAAAGGGGTGAGAAATAAAGAAAAGGAAAAGTAAAAATAAAGCATGCAAGGAAAATCCGCCAGACAGAGGCGGTTGGAAAAAACGAAGGGAAAACAAAAAAAGGCAGGTTTTTAAACCTGAATTTCGTGCAAAACAAACGAGCGAGCCAACGGGTCGAATCGTACTGATCAAAATGAATATTTGATTAAAGAAGGGGGGAAAAAAGAGGGCCCCGTTAAACCCCTGAAGGTCGACCCCGTATAATGCCAAAAAAGAGAGGCTCGAGCTCGGAAACGTAAATTTGCTGACAAAAAAAATTGCCGCCACGATTCAATTGATCAACAAGTACCTAGCAAACGCCAGAAGCTGGCGTATCAAGTGATGAAACCCCTATCAATTGGCAAGTAATGAAGCCTTTATTTGACCCATCATTTCCCCTGTTTTGAAGATCAAAAATCATACTAAGTGGTTGAAAGTGGGGGAAAATTTTACAAAGCCTTTGGGATGGTCCCACACACTTTGTGATTGTTGTGATTTTTGGGGAGAAAAAAAATTGCCCATCGACGAAATCTGATTTGCCAAAATTGGATTCACGGAAGATAGATTCAAATAATCTTTTCCAAAGCGAGGGGGTTGGACACTTTGTCAAACGGCAACCCAAATTACGGAAAAAATCCATGCCACAACTTCCCGCAAACTAGGTTTTTCGCATCCTAAAAAAACCAACTTTTTGGCTTTTTTGAACGATTGGGAAGAGCGTTTTTTTCTTTGCGCATTCCTTTATGCAAATACGTCCTTTAGGTAGAGACGGCAGTTGGGCATTACGGATCGGTGACCAAAGGCCATTTAAAAATACAAAAATCGGTGGGTTTTCTCTTCCCCGCGCCTTGAATGTTTCTGAAACAATTTCTAAAATTTAAAAAAGCGATTATCCATGAAAGTGATTCATGATCAAGCCGTGGATCCAATCGTGTGTTTGAAGTCAAATATCTGTTTAATATAATCTATACAGTCGCAGAATGTAAAATCGATGGGATTTGGGCTGAAAAGTTTCGGACCAAGCGTTTTTTAAGGGATCTAATATATGGTCAATTGACTAAACCCAACTGGAATATGATGATAGACTCGGATTCGACGATGATGAGATTAAATCCACACCAAATTGAAACAGTATTCAGAAAAAAATACCAACGTGAAAAGGGGGTTGGCTTTGGTCCGGGGGGAAGACAAAATTCCTTTGTCTTTATTTTTGATGATTTGGCCGAAGATTGTCTTACCCAAAAGATTTTTTGTGGTCAAGTTCGTTTTTTCAATAGACCTAAACTCCAAGCTATTTGGAAAATTTCAAGTCAGAGCTGAGGGGTTCTGATCGGCGGGCGCCACACCACAAAAAAGTGTTATACAATCACCAAAAGAAATTACATCAGGTTTTGTTGATTTGCATACAAATTAATTAAGAAAAATAGGGTCCCTACAACTATGAGTAACGGCCCTGAAAACATTCAGGACCCAAAATTTCTTACGGAAATTTGGGTTTCAAACCGAAATGCATACAAGTTCATGAAACGAAAAAAGTATTTCCTGCACTTTGGGGGAGTAAAAAAAAAACGCGTGTAGGGCCCAAAATTTCGGCAGTTTGGGTTCCCAACTCTCTTCTTTAACTTTGTCAGCAAACGAAAATCTTTGGTACGTTTTGGTCAAACATTTGATCAAAATTTCATAAAAAATCTTTTGACTTGACTTTAGAGGAATTTTTAAAACCCATGAAATCGGTAGAACGGAACGGGGCTTAATAGTAACGACCCGGTCATTTTGTAGCATTTATTTTCAAACAAAAAGTCGACGGAGTTATTAAAAACATTAAAAAAAAATTGTAACGAAGGACATTAGGCGGGTTTATAAGATTAACACTTTTATCAGGAAACCGAATTTCAAAGGGGAAATCCGCATTTTTCCCCATTCTGTTATGGTTGGAAGGCCCCCTCCGGTAGGGACCCTCCAGTACTGAAGAAGTGGTTGAATTTATTTAAAAAGTTTTGACGTGTTCGAAAAAAACAACCAGAGGCACTTCAGAAAAATAAACACACCTTCATTTTCCAAAAATGCCAAAAAAGACCCAAAACCCCTTATTGTAGATTCAAATTCCGTTTTTTCCCTCAGACAAAACCCTTTTACTGGAACCTAATTTTGATCAGGACAAGAAAAATTTTAAGCATCAGGGGAATACTTGACGGTCTTACAAGAAATACCATCAACCAGACTTTTACAGAATTTTTAGATACAGCATATGTCTTCAAACGAATATTTTTCTGCTATCCAAAAGGAATCACTAGGCTACTATCTTACTGAAAAGAAAGTAGAGAAATCATGATTAACAGTTACAAAACCCAAAATTTTAAACAGATGGGTTTCCCAAAATGGATCTGCAAATCTTTTAGATGGTTATGCTGTTAAAAAATTTTGGGGGAATTTTATAAATAAACCCCCACGAGGCTGACCCAAACAGTTGCGCAAGTGTTTTTTTTGAAAAACACACAAATCAGGAAACCCCGTTTAAAAAAACCGGCTTACGCAAAAATTCCAAGTTTTTTCAATGCATCAGAAGTTTTGGCAAAAAGAAACGGCTTGGTCGGCTTTAATTACCTAGAGCATTTTTCGGAAAAACTGAATCATACGTTTCCCTTTGGGAAAAAAGGGGGGTTAAATCCAAAAGCGTTAAAGAATTAAAAACCAATTCTACAGACACTTTGAGACAAAAATTATTGGGAACGGTACACAACGCCCGGGAAACTATGAGATATGATCTTGCGAATTTTTAGTGGACAGAACATCACTCAAAGGGAGTCCTTTTAAAAAAAAGGAAAAGGGTTGTTAGGAAACGCAAAAAAAAAAAACCCAAAAAACATTTAGTACCGGAAATACAGAGAACACATTGAACCGAACATATTACCTGAAAAATCATGCTTTTCCCCCCTTGGCGTAAAAAACAAAAGGATATCCGAACAGCATGGAAACCCTGGACGAAGTCATCGAGTCAAAACAAATTGGTTCGCAAAGAATACGGGTTTTAAAGACGAGTTTTATATTTATATGGAGGTAATAAATTGGGGATGGGACAAGATTTAATCGAGGATAATGAAGAGGAGGGGGACCAGCCGCCTTTGGGGAAAAGAATTGGACATGATGAGAACGAATGAAGGTGGATCTAGCGTGGGGTAGAAAACTTCGGTAAGGACTTTAGGGGATTTCAAGCTCCAGAAAGAGTTTTTTTGACGAATTCGAGACATCAGCGTCATCTTTAAAACCATGCAACGAGATCGGTTTTTGAGATGAAATAGATTGACTAGATGCAAGAACAAAATTAAAATTTTTGTACAAGGAGCAGCTGGAATGGAAAAAAGTTCTTAATCAAAGCCCTTTCATCAAAGATTGGGACAGAACTTTAGAAACGTGATCAGGATCCCCTCTCAAAACAGTGCATTTGGCTCCGACTGGAAAAAACTGCATCTAATTTGGTGGGGAAATTTGCATTCAGCCTTTTGGATTACCTTTATCGCTTTAAAACGTTTTTTCCTTGAGTTCAAAAAAAATTTGCGAATATGCTGCAAGTTTTTTACGTTAAGTGATCATCATTTATGAAATATCCCTGGTGGGAAGCACTAGTTTCCAAAATTTATCAGGTTTACGAGAAATAAAAGGTTTGGACAAACCCTTTGGTGGTGTTCATTGCATGCAATTTTGGGGATTTGAGGCAATTACCCTGACAATTTTCCAAATTTAAATTACTAAAGTTAAGTTTTTTGTTTACTAATGTTAAGTCTATGGAGCTAATTTTAAGTTATGGGACAATTTTTTTTTTTTTTTTTTTTTTTTTTTTTTTTTTTTTTTTTTTGAATATATATATATATTAAAAAAAAAAAAAAAAAAAAAAAAAAAAAAAAAACCCCATTTAAGTCTATGGAGTAATGTTAAGTCTAGGAGCAATGTTAAGTCTGGACTAAGTTAAGTCTATGGGGGCAATGTTTTTTTTTTTTTTTTTTTTTTTTTTTTTTTTTTTTTTGATATAAAACTCCCAAAAAATTTTTGAAAAAAAAAAAATTCCCCGGGGTCCCCAAAGCCCAAAATGTCCCCCCGGGGAAAACAAGGTTTTTTAAAAAACCCCTTGGCCCCAGGAAAATGTTTAAAAATTTTTTTTTAACCCCGGGGAATTTTGGGGCCCCCAAAGGGAAAATCCCCCCCAAACCCCCTTCCCCGTTTTTAAAATTTTACCCAAATCCCTGTGTCCCCCCCTACCACGGTTAAATTCCCGGGGCCCTCGGGGAAAAGCCCCGTTAAATTGGCCTTCCGGGTTTTCAAAATGGCAGAAGGGAAAAATGTAAAATTTTAACGTTTTAAAAGGGATGAACAAAACGTCCCCTTTAAAAGTGGGGAACCCTTTGGGGTTAAAAATTTTTTTTACAATCCCCCAAAACCCCAAAATGGGTGTTTTTAAAAAACCCCCCGATTTTTTTCCCGGGAAAAAACAAAATGGGAAAAAGGGAAAAATCCCCAAGGGGGACGGAGTATTTCCCAAAATGGGGTAGCCCTTGGGCAAAAAACGAAAAAGGAAAAAAAGTTTTTCCCCGAACTTGTTTGGGCGATATGAAAAAAACAAATTTTGATTCCCAAATTTTCCCCAAAGGAAAAAGGGGGAAAAACCAGCCAAGAAAAAGGGAAACACCCAACCCGGCCCAAACAGATGAACCCCCTTTTTCGGGGAGCAGTGAAAAAGCCCGGGAAAAAAACAAAGGGAAAACCCCCAAATGCAAAAAAAAAAATTTAACGGACTTGGGGAGATTTAGTTTTAAAACCCCCCAGTCCCCCCCAATTTGGGGGGGGTCAACCCACAAGAAAACATTTTAACAAACCCCAAATCCCCCAAAAAATGGGGGGGTTTTTTTAACTACAAGGGTCAGTTTGGGAAAACCCCTCAAAAAATGGGGAGCCGAAAATTTCAAGAACCCCTTGGAAAATTTGGAAAAGTGCTTGAATCAAACCATGAAAGGAGGATTTTTTAAAAAAAAAAAAAAGAGATTTTAAAAATAAACCCCACCCGGTTCCCCTCAAAAAAGGGAAAAAAAACAGAAAAAATTTGGAAGAACTCCCAGAGAGACCCCTTGAAATGCAGAACCTTGAAACCCCAACCCCGGAAAGCCGGGCCCCCGGAAAAGGGGTCCCCCAAAAACCCAAAACAAAAGGGAAGAACTGAAAAACCCCCAAAAAAAACCAAAATTGGGGTTAAAAATAGAAACCAAAAAAAAATTTTGGGAAAAACCCCAAAGGAAGTAAAAGTAAAAAAAGACCCCCCCCCCTACTACTACCCCCCTCTCTTCCTTTCTAAATTTACCAACAACCCCCTATCTGGAACTCCCCCCTACCAACCTATCTTTGGAAAACCCTCTCTTTCCAATTTAAAAAAAAAAAAAAAAAAAAAAAAAAAAAAAAAAAAAAAAATTTTTTTTTTTTTTTTTTTTTTTTTCCCAAATTAGTTAAAAAGGTTTTTTTCCCCGACTCTTTTCATCAGAGATTGGGGGAAAGGCGGGTTTGGGAAAGGGGTTTATCCGGAAAACCCCGCTTCCACCCGACCCCTATGGTTCCCCCCGAGTTTTTAACAAGTTTCCTCGCCCCCCCCCGCCCCCCGTTTTTTCCCCTTTGAAAACTCTGGGCCCCGCAGTCCCCGGTTTTGGGGCGATCATTTTTTGACAGGAAAGAAGGAAACCGGGGGGGGGCCCCCCCCCCGGAACTTTTTCGTCCCCCCGGGGACTACGTCATTCTCCCCCCCCCTTTTTGACCCCCCCTTTTTTGCGGAAAGCGTACCGGGGTTCCCCCCCTGGAAAAATCGATTTCCCCGAGACGACGCCGGAAAAAGGATGTTGCGTGTTTGGCGCCCACCCCCCAACGGCCAATTTTTTTTGTCCCCCCAAACCCCTGGGAAAACCCCGCCCCCCCCCCGCGAAGCGTGGGGGGCCCCCCTGGACCCAACAAAAAACCCCCGGTTTTTTCGAGCGGGGGTCATGGGGGGCGCGAAAACGTGCGCCCCCCCAGCCCATCTCCAGAAAAATGGCAAGGGAAATCCCGGGCCCCCCCCAGTTTTGGGAGAACGGGAAAACCCTTTTTGGAACCCTTTTTTCGGGTCGACGGATAAAACCGGGGGACGAAATTCCCAAGCGCTTAAAGGTTGGGGCCCAAAATGAAAAAGGGATGCCCAAAAAGACGGGCCCCTAAAACCCAGGGGGAAAACACGGGCAGCGGCCCCCTTTTCCCGGGATCGGGGCCTGATCCCTCCCCAAAAGAATTTCACGAAAGCCCCGAGAAGGGTTTTTTTTTTCCCGGAAAAAAAGGGTTTTCAATTTTTTGCGGGATCCCAAGTGGGGGGAAAGAAATAAAAGTGGAAAAAACGGTCGGGGGGGAGGGGGAAAAGGGCGTGAAAAAACAGAATTTGGGGGAATGGCCCCACAGACCAAAAGGAAAAAAACGAAAGAAAAAAGCAGCGGGGCGAGAAACCCCCACCCACCACCCCGGAGGGGTGGTTTTTTGTAAGCGAAAAAGGGAAAAAAAGGAAAGTGGGGGAAAAAGACCCAGGGAAAGGCCCAACCCCGACCCACCGAGTCCCGGGGGGAGTGGTGGTTGGGGGTGGGTAAGGGAAAAAGGGGAAAAAAAGGGCGGGGGAAGGAAAAAAAGAAAAGAAAAATGCCCCACCACGACGACCCACGAAATCCAGTGGTTTTGGGGGTTTAAACGAAAAGGAAAAGAAAAAATGGAAAAGAAAACGAAAGGAGGTTTGGGCCCCTTTCGACCGGGCAAGTTCCCCTTTGTGGTTTTTGGCCCGGGTTTAAAAAGAAAGGGAAAAAAAAACGTGGGGCGGGAAAAAAGACCCAGGTTTTTCATTGGGGACGGGCCAAAATCGTAAAATTGGGGGGGGTGGTGGGTTTTTCCCAAAAAAGGGAAAAAAGGTTTTTTTGGAGGAAGAAAAAAGAAAGAGGTTTCTGTAAACCAAACCCTCCCCGAAAACCCCCCCGAAAAACTTTTGGGGGAAAAGGAAAAAGACGACCCCCAAAAGAGCTGAAAAAGACGAAAAAAACCCCCCCCTTTTACCACCCCCCACCACCACCACCCCCCTCCCCAAAACCAAAAACGGGCTAAAAAAACCCCACCAAACCGGGGGCAAAACGAAAAAGGGAAAACCTCCCCCCCCCAAAGGGAAACCCAACCCTTCCCCCCTTTTTTTGAAAAACCCCCCGGGGTTTTAAAGGGAAACCCCCTAAAAGGGAAACCCCAATAAAAAAAAAAAAAAAAAAAAAAAAAAAAAAAAAAAAAATTTTTTTTTTTTTTTTTTTTTTTTTTTTTTCTGTTTAGATTCCCTCCCCCCCCCCCCCCAAAGTAAATTTTTTTTTTAAATTTTTGTTTCCCCCCCCGCACAATTTTAACAAACATTTCCTGTCCCATTTTGGGGCATTGGGGGTTTTCGAAAAGTTTTTAATTTTCCTTCCCCCAGCATAGTGGAAAATTTTTTTTTAAATTGCTGGCGGTGGTAATTTTTTCCCTTTTTGACTGGAACGAGTTGCCTCTAAAATTGCGCACGTTTCCAAACCAAAACCCTTTTTTGAGAGGGTTTTTAATTTTTTTTGGGTGTTTCTTCATTTACCCTTTTTTTTTAAAAAAAAAAAATAACCCTCCCGGGTGAAATTTGGGGGGTTTTGGGGGGTAGTTACCTTTCCCCACTGGAAATTTTATGGGGGTTTTTTCCCCCCCAAAATTTTTGCGGCCCATTCCCCCCCCGCCCCCTTGGGTTTTTTTTTTTTAAAAAAAACATTTGGGAGATTAACCCCATTTTCAAACGATTTCCCTCCCCCCCCCCCCCGGGGAGCATGAAGAAATAACCCCTAGTGGCAATTTTTTTTTTTTTCCCCCCCAAATTTGGTTTTTATGTTTTTTTTTGTTTTTTTTATTTTTTTTTCCCCCCAAAATTTGGTTTTTTATGTTTTTGCCCAATTTTTTTTTTTTTCCCCAAAACTGGAAATTTATTTTAAAACCCTTTAACTTCCCTTCCCACCTCCCCTTTTTTAAAAAAAAGCCCTTTTTGGGCCCCTCCCGGAAATCATCGGTTTGGGGTTTCTTTTTTCCTCCCCCCGAAAAGGCTTTTTTTGGCCCTTTTTTTTTCCCCTTTTTTTCCCAAATTCCCAAAGTACCAAAAGGTTTATCTTTAAAAAACACAAAAAAAATTTAAAAAGGTTTTATTTTTCAAAATAATATAACCAAAAAAAAAAATAACCAAAAATGGGGCCCCCCTTTTTTTCAGCAAAACGGAAAACAAAACCCGTTTTTGCAGCAACCCCCGACTTCCCCCGGGGAAAACGGGTTTTTTTTGGACCCCCCTGTTTCCCCAAAAGTCCCCCAAATTTAAAATTGGGCAGGGCAGAGGTAAAAATGAAAAATTTTTGCCCTCAGGGCCCCCCATTCCCCCGAAAGGTTTTGGGGGCCCAAACCCCGAAAAAAATCAAAAATAGGGGAAGGGGGCACTAACCCAAACCCGCATTGCGACGGAACTCCCGGTTCCCGGGGAAACCCCCCTCAAGGGGAAACCCTAAAAAAGGATGAAAATTTTTTAACGAATAAAGGGCCTCCCTAAAGTAATTTTTTTTCCCCCCCCCCAAAAAGATAGATTTTGAAAGTTTTTCCGGCCCCCCAAAATATCCATGATGGGGGGTTTCCGGGGGGTGCAGGTTTTGTTTTTTTTAAAAAAATCCCCTAGCCCCCGTCGGGCACGTTGGGAAAAAATTTGGGGGTCTCCGGGGAAAAGGAAAAACTGTTTTTTAAAATTTTTAAACAAAAAATCCGCTGGAACCCCGAGGAATGCCAGGCCCCAAAAAAAAATTTTCCCCGGTTTTCAAGAGCCCTGAAAAACCCTCATTTCCCCCGAACAAAGAAACGGGGCCCAAAAGTCCCCCGGGAAAATTTTTTGGGAAAACCCCCCCCCAAAACCCCCCGAAAACCCCTTTTTTCACACAACACAATTTGGGGGGGGACGTTTATGTTTGAAAAAGAACGGGTTGGGGGGAACTCTGGCCCGAAACAGAAAACAAAAGCCCGGGATAAGGACCCCCATTTCAAGACCCTTTGGGAAAAAGGGGAAAAACAAAAATGGCTTTTAAATCATTTCCCAAAAGGTTTTATTTAACTTTTAAATTTTACCTCTTTTCCCAAAAAAAAGCCAGTTTTGTTTCCCCCTAAAGGAACCCCACCCGGGTGGGGGACTTTAACCCCCCCCACGAAAGGCCTTTTTTGGTCCTTTTTTTTTCATATTTTAAAAGGCAAACAATTTTTATTTTTTAAAATCACAAAAAATTTTTAAAATTTTAAATTTTATTTACAATATATAAAATAAAACAAAAAAAAAATACAAAACACTGGGGGGGGCCCCGGGGTTTTCAGCCAAAAAAGGAAAATAAAATAAAATTTCAGAAATAGAGTTTTTTTTGGAGCCAGGTTTTCCCTTTCCCCCTTTAGGATCCCCGGTTTTTTGCCGGTTTTTCCCTTGGGGAAAATTCCCTTCCCGCCCAAATGGGTCCCCAAAAGGGACCAGGGGGGCCCGGGAAAATCCCCGTCCCCCTCCACTGGTTAAAGGGAACCCTTTAAAAACGCCCCGTAAGGTTTCCCGACCCCAAAACGAAACCCATAGGGGTTTGGTTCCCCCAAACCCAAAAAAGTCTTTGGACATTTGGAAAAGGGGGCAAAACCCTTAAAAGGCCCATCCCTCCATCCCCCGGCGTTTTAAAATGACTTTTTTTATTGTCCCCCCCCGGTCCCCCCCGAGGGGGAAAAATGAAAAATGGCTTTTTTGGCCCCCCCCCCCAGCACCTTTTTTTTTCCATTGTCCCCCTTTTAAAAAGGCCCGGGCCCCGATTTCCCCGGGTGCCCACCGCTTTCCCGGAAGAAGCACCCCCCTGTAGTTTTTTCAAAAATGGTTTTGCCCAGGGATGGTTAAAAAAAACCGTTTCCCCCCCCTGGGCCCCAACCCCATCCAAGTTCCCCCGGGCCCAAAGGCTTGAAAAAGGATCCCGGGTGGTAAAACAAAAGGCAAAACCACACTGGGCGATCCAAAAAAGTAAAAACCATGGACCCTTTTTTTTAAAAATTTTGGTGGAAGGGTGGAGGGCTTTAAAATTTTTTATATACCCGAACAAAACCCCCCCCCCACCAACCCTGTATTTAGCCCCAAACAAATGCTCTTTGGTTTTTTCCCTTTTCCCCCCCCTTTTAACTGTTTTTTATCGAGGTTTGGGAAACGTTTTCCAAACGAGGGAAAAGGGAAACGTAAAAGTTTTTCCCAAAATTTGAAAATGTCCCAACCCAGGGGGGAATCGTAAAAGTTCAAATTCCCCACAGGTGAAAATTTCCCCCTATAAATAAAAAAAAAAAAAAAAAAAAAAAAAAAAAAAAAAAAAAAAATTTTTTTTTTTTTTTTTTTTTTTTTTTCCCCTTATTAAAAAGCGTTTTTGGGAGTGGGGTTTTGAAAAACAGTAAATACCCTTCACCCGCAACAAAAGGGTCCTTCCCCCTTTTCTCCCGTTGGGGGCCCTCCGGGGTCCCACCCGGGGCCCGTCCCAAACCCCCCAAATTTCCCGCAGAAGAGTTTTGGGGGGGGGAGATTCTCGGACAAACCCCTTTAACCAACTGAAACTTTAAACCCCTACAAGTCCCCAACCAAAATTTAAAGAAAGGTAGACCCAAAGGGGGGAAAACCCCAACCCCCCTATTTTTCCCATGCCCGGGGGAAGGTTTTTTCGGGAAACCGAGCCAGAAAAAAGGGAAAAAAAAAATCCAGGTTTTTTTGGGTTTTTTTTTCCCAAATTCCCCAGGGGAGGAAAAATGAAGCCCCTTTGGGGGAGAGCCCCCGGCCCCCCCTGCCCGGGAAAAACCCCCCGAATTCGAGCTACCAAAGGAAAAAAAACCAAATCACTACCAAAAAAAAAAAAAAAAGGGGTTTCCCAAACCAATGAAACAAAAAGGGCCCCCGCCCGAAAAGGAAAACTTTTTGGGCCCAAATTTACTCAAGCCCCAAAAACCCCCTAGTGTTTTTTTGGGAAACTGGGGTAAAAAATGCCCCGGCCCAAAAGGTAAGAGGGGTTTTCTTTTATTTAGGAAAAATACAAAAAATGAAGGAAAAAACCTTGAAAAAGTTTTTTGATTTCGAAAGGGGAAACACGAACCCCTTGCCCCTACGGAAGAAAAAACAAAAGGGAAATTTTTTTTTTTTGTATTTTGGGGAAGAAAAAACAATGGAAGAATTTTTTTCCAAAGAGCCCAAAAAAAAAAGGCAGCGGAAACGAGCCCGACATCGAAGAGTTGAACGGAAAAACGCCCGGCCCCAAATACACCAGCGAAGAAAAAAATAGGGGGGTTTTCAATTTGCCCTAGGAGCGTGGGAAAAAGAAAAAAAATGGCATTTGGGGGAGGCCCGCCCCGAATTTGGGGGAAAACCCCCTCTTAGAATTTTTCCCAAAAAAGAATTGGGAAAAACAAATCCCCTGCCCGGATTTAAAAGGAAAAAAGGTTCCTACATCTGATATTTGAGATTCTTTCTTTCGCCAAATTGAAAAAGTTAACAGCATTTGGGTTATAATTAATATTTAACAGGGTAACTAAATGTGGATATTTCCTTCTCAATTTTCTCATTGTCAAACGTTTGGAACCATTTTGTATTCTGATCGCACACAAAGGATAATGCGCATCAGGTATACGTTTATCTACTAACAAAAATGTATGTTGTTTTGAACGTGTCATACTTTTTGGTGATATGTCTTCTTCAACATTTTGATATTCTTGAGTGATGTACATTAATTCCGTATTTCTGTCTTGCAGTTGTACATTTATCTCTTGAAGTTGTACACTTCTCTCTTGTACACTTCTCTCTTGCAATTGTGCAATTTCTGCTTGCCTTCGCATATTTTCATTTTCCACTTCTGCAAGTCTCGTCGTAAGTTGTTCGTTGTCGTTTTTATATTTTTGACTAAATTCGTTAGCAAAATACGACATCATTATGCGTTGAACTTTAACATAAAACTCACAAGATATCCATTGACCAAGACTTAGTATAAATTCTCCTCTCATGTAGGTTCCAGAGATAATTTTATTGTATGTTTCATTTTTACATCCTCTTATTAGCTGTTGAGAATGATAAGGTAGATTTGTCTCATCGACTTTATCACTATAAAATTCAATTAATTCCTTGGTTTGTTTATTTCGCAACCACTGATTGATATTTTTACCACCATTTTGACAAAGCTTAGTAGCGTTGAATAGATTAGTTGATTTGTCAATAATCAATTTGAAATCACCATATAATCCATACCAATAGGTATCGATTATGTGTTCGTAACAGATATCACTTAGGGTACTCATCTCCTTTATTATGAATCATGTAATATTATTTGATGCTATTTAAAATGCTAGCAAAGACAAGCAATACTTCGCGGTCAGATCGCCCTGGAATTTGAAACTCTAAAACCGAACTCTGGAAATTGAAAACTGAATACCTCACCCGACCTGGAATTTTTTAGATTTCCCCTCGGCTATTTAAAAACGAAACGCTTCTTGTTTTTCACTTTCCAGTTCAATAGACACTATCACAATGTAAAATAAAAAAAAATCTCAGCAAGGCGGAGAGTAACGAAGACGACGAAAACATTTAGTTTGATATTATAATATCCAAATTCATCTCTCTCTCGTGTCAGATATTCCAGTCCAAATTTAAAATTGCCATTTCGTCCCCTCTAGGACTCATCAGGTGGGCTACTTTATACCTCCCACGATGGCTTTCAGGCCTTTTTATTCAAAAACATACACGTTACAATGATAAAATGTTAAAGAAACATTTTTTTTAAACATACCATCCACACGACACACTATATAAAATAAAAATACCATGTCCGCACCCAGTCGTCCACAAAGTCAGTCAGTCAGAGTCACTGCAGACGGAGGGAGGTATCAACGCGTACAGGTTTTCGATCACGGGCGGTGTGTTCTCCAGTTCCAAGTACCCGACCACGTTCGCACCCAGTGCTTTCATGTCCGTGTCGAATATCCGTTCATCTTTACACGACACGACACAACTGTCCTCGAATCCGTTTCGAGTGAATACTACGGACGGATAATGGACGCCATTCGACACTAGACCATTGGCTTTGTGGACGATCAGGTCTCGAAATTCTAGGTCCGTAAAATGTTTTTTTCCAAAAACACCTTCGCGTCTCTCGTACGCTTCTCTCGTAAACGTTTTCTCGAGATCAGCGTTCAACACAAACTCGAAGCTCGGGTCCAAGCGACCCTCTCCGTACACGAATCTGCAAACTTTGTACGGTGAAAGATGTTCTTGGATAACAAAACCTTTCTCTTCTCTGAAGAAGCCGACGGATAACACTGTGTGGAAAAGCCATTGTACCTCCAACTCGGTCGCTTCTTCACAACAGGCGAGGATATACTCGTCCAAAACTTGAGGAAATTGGGCCGTAGACACGTTGACGAAATACATGTGAAATTCTCCGTCGTATTGATAATGAACGGGAATCATGTTGTCAGAGCAGAGTAAGCAGCGAAACACGTCCTCCGTCGAAGAAAGCCTGGTAGCAAATGAACAGAGTATGCAGCGAAACACGTCCGCCGTCGACGAAAACCTGGTAGCAAATGAGCAGAGTAAGCAGCGAAACACGTCCGCTGTACTCGGAAAAAAAAAAAAAAAAAAAAAAAAAAAAAAAAAAAAAAAAAAAAAAAATTTTTTTTTTTTTTTTTTTTTTTTTTTTTTTTTTTACTGTATTAGATTCCGTCAATGTAATTTTTTCAATATAAGTTGTATTCTCCGCACAATTGAACAAGCGATGCCTGTGCATTTTGGTGCAGGTGTTGCGAAATGTGAATTACCTCCTGCCAGCATAGTGAATTTATATAACTTGCTGGCGGTGGTAATTTCCTTTTCGACTGGAACGAGTTGCATCTAAAATCGCGCACGTACATCACCCTTTCGAGAGCTTGGAATTTTTGTGGGTGTACTTCATTTATCGTTTTTTGAAAGAAAAAATAACATCTGGATGAACTGTGTGTGTAGTGACCTGTCTCGACTGGATTATATGATCGTCCGACGATGTGCTGCTATCTGCCACTGTGTATTTTCTTTTACGAACACATTGCAATCTCCGCATAAATATCGTGTGTCATCCTCTCCCCCGTGAGCATGAAGATAACCGGTGAGTGGTCATTTTATTTTCCCGATCTGGTTGTATGTGTTTTGCTATTTTATTTTTTCCCCAATCTGGTTGTATGTGTTTTGCTATTTTATTTTTCCCCAATCTGGTTGTATGTGTTTTGCTATTTTATTTTTCCCCAATCTGGTTGTATGTGTTTTGCTATTTTATTTTTCCCCAATCTGGTTGTATGTGTTTTGCTATTTTATTTTTCCCCAATCTGGTTGTATGTGTTTTGCTATTTTATTTTTCCCCAATCTGGTTGTATGTGTTTTGCTATTTTATTTTTCCCCAATCTGGTTGTTACCCATTAGACCCTGCTCGCTGGCACACATGTATTTGAGTCCCGAATCTGGCATAAGGTTACATTTTTTGTGCTTCCGAAGAGATCATCAAAACCTCCGGGAATAAACTCATTGGGTGTAGCGTCTATTTTTTTTAGCGCAAGATAAAGGACAACGCGTCACTGGTATCGAGTTTACTTTCCCTTTTATCAGTAGAAATATGGAACCACTCGAGAGAAAGCATATTTGCAATGAAAGTAAACATATCAAGGTTGGTTGGCAACTTTCCTTGGAAATAACGTCTCCTTGTGAACACCCTAGAGATGTACAATCCGCGAACACTTTTCCGAATGCACGATCTGTAAACACATCAAACAAGAGGTAGGAATGGCACCTTCGAGAGAAATTATACTGGACACCGAAACGACGGGAATCGACCCGAAACAGGGTCATCGGATTATCGAAATTGGCGCGATAGAAATGATCGACAAGAGAATGACGGGAAAAGTGTTTCACGTGTACGTCAATCCGCAAAGGGACGTCACTCCCCAAGCCTACCGAGTCCATGGCATCTCGCGTGATTTTCTGAAAAGTAAACCGCTCTTTGCCAACATCGTGCACGAATTTTTGACGTTCGTCGGCAACAGTCCCATGGTCATGCACAACGCTCCTTTCGACGTCAAATTTCTGAATCACGAACTCGCGTTACTGAAACGCGATCCGCTCAAGAGCAACCTAGTTGTCGACACGCTCGTCATGGCCAGGCAAAGGTTTCCGAGAGTACCCAACAACCTGGACGCGCTGTGTGAACGATTCCACATCGACACGTCAACCAGAACGCTTCACGGAGCTCTGAAAGACGCCCTACTGCTAGCCAAAGTGTACAGGAAAATGACGGACGAACACAGAACACCCCCGGTGGGTAGCGGCGATCTGTGTCGAACACCGAACGACAGGGAATTATCGACCCACGGGAAAAATTCCAAACCATCCCCAATCCCAGTGAAATGTTAACTTTGGTACAAACTCTGTCAATGGAAATCCATCCAACGGAACACCATCTAGTACTCGGCAGCGGTCACTGTAACTCAACCCCCTACCAGCTATTAGCTTCAGAACCCAGCTCCAAAATCACTGGAAGAAAAACCCACATCAAAACTAGATCCACAAAGCTAGAAAAAAAAAAAAAAAAAAAAAAAAAAAAAAAAAAAAAAAAAAATTATTTTTTTTTTTTTTTTTTTTTTTTTTTTTTTTTTTTTGTTTTTGCTGTGTTGTGTTGATCTAGTTTTGTGTTTTGTGATCTAGTTTTGCTGTGGGTTTCTGGATCTAGTTTTGTGTTTGGATCTAGTTTTGCTGTGGGTTTCTGGATCTAGTTTTGCTGTGGGTTTCTGGATCTAGTTTTGCTGTGGGTTTCTGGATCTAGTTTTGCTGTGGGTTTCTGGATCTAGTTTTGTGGATCTAGTTTTGCTGTGGGTTTCTGGATCTAGTTTTTGCTGTGGGTTTCTGGATCTAGTTTGCTGTGGGTTTCATCTAGTTTTTGCTGTGGGTTTCTGGATCTAGTTTTGTGGATCTAGTTTTGCTGTGGGTTTCTGGATCTAGTTTTGCTGTGGGTTTCTGGATCTAGTTTTGTGGATCTAGTTTTGCTGTGGGTTTCTGGATCTAGTTTTGTGGATCTAGTTTTGCTGTGGGTTTCTGGATCTAGTTTTGTGGATCTAGTTTTGCTGTGGGTTTCTGGATCTAGTTTTGTGGATCTAGTTTTGCTGTGGTTTCTGGATCTAGTTTTGTGGATCTAGTTTTGCTGTGGGTTTCTGGATCTAGTTTTGTGGATCTAGTTTTGCTGTGGGTTTCTGGATCTAGTTTTGTGGATCTAGTTTTGCTGTGGGTTTCTGGATCTACTTTTGCTGTGGGTTTCTGGATCTAGTTTTGTGGATCTAGTTTTGCTGTGGGTTTCTGGATCTAGTTTTGTGGATCTAGTTTTGCTGTGGGTTTCTGGATCTAGTTTTGTGGATCTAGTTTTGCTGTGGGTTTCTGGATCTAGTTTTGTGGATCTAGTTTTGCTGTGGGTTTCTGGATCTAGTTTTGTGGATCTAGTTTTGCTGTGGGTTTCTGGATCTAGTTTTGTGGATCTAGTTTTGCTGTGGGTTTCTGGATCTAGTTTTGTGGATCTAGTTTTGCTGTGGGTTTCTGGATCTAGTTTTGTGGATCTAGTTTTGCTGTGGGTTTCTGGATCTAGTTTTGTGGATCTAGTTTTGCTGTGGGTTTCTGGATCTAGTTTTGTGGATCTAGTTTTGCTGTGGGTTCTGGATCTAGTTTGTGGATCTAGTTTTGCTGTGGGTTTCGGATCTAGTTTGTGGATCTATTTTGCTGTGGGTTTCTGGATCTAGTTTTGTGGATCTAGTTTGCTGTGGGTTTCTGGATCTAGTTTGTGGATCTAGTTTTGCTGTGAGTTTCTGGATCTAGTTTTGTGGATCTAGTTTGCTGGGGTTCTGGATCTAGTTTTGTGGATCTAGTTTTGCTGTGGGTTTCCTGGTGGATCTAGCTGTGGATCTAGTTTATGCTGTGGGTTTGGATCTAGTTTGTGGACTAGTTTGCTGTGGGTTTCTGGATCTAGTTTGTGGATCTAGTTGTGGTTCTGGATCTAGTTTTTGGATAGTCTGTTAGATGGTTTTGGACAGTTTGTCTAGTTTCATGGTTTCTGAGAAAATCAGTTTTTCTGTCAAACATGAAGGTCGAGTTTTTCAATTGTAACTGAAGAAAGCTGTAGCGTTTCAGTTACATGATCCTGCGTAAGTTGAAACGTTCTTCTTCTTCAGTTAAACGCAACGAAACTTTTCACGCTTTGTCAAACTCCATTCGGACGACGTGTGTACACTCACAGTTTCACAGGCTGTGTATACACGTAGACTCCATGGTAGGAGAGCTGTGAAACACATTTCACAGTGTTGGCTAAGGACTCTCAGTAAGATGTGAACAATCCAGACTTGTGCTTAGCTATGGTAGACGTAAACACATTCCAATGTTGGTTATCGACTTTACAAAAAATCCCAGACTTTTTCACTTTCAAAAAATCCGAGACGTTTTTCACTTTCAAAAAAATCCCGAGACGTTTTTCACTTTCAAAAAAATCCCGACACGTTTTTCACTTTCAAAAAAATCCCGACACGTTTTTCACTTTCGGAAGCAAGAATTCAACGGCTGCTTAGCACGTAGACACTTACACTGAACATGGAATCCAGAATTTTTTTATTGCCACGCAACGATCAGTTTCACGAAAATTGATGAACAATGCCCGAAGATGTGACGTCACTTGCAGTGTGACGTCACTTCTGGTTGGTACGATTTGACAAAGTTTAAATTAGAACATTCTGACTATTTGTAAACGTAAGGTGTAAAAGTTTAAGGTGTAAAAGTGTACAGGAAAATGACGGACGAACACAGAACCCCCCCCGGTGGGTAGCTCCAAAAACTAGCTTCAGAACCCAGCTCCAAAAACTAGCTTCAGAACCCAGCTCCAAAAACTAGCTTCAGAACCCAGCTCCAAAAACTAGCTTCAGAACCCAGCTCCAAAAACTAGCTTCAGAACCCAGCTCCAAAAACTAGCTTCAGAACCCAGCTCCAAAAACTAGCTTCAGAACCCAGCTCCAAAAACTAGCTTCAGAACCCAGCTCCAAAAACTAGCTTCAGAACCCAGCTCCAAAAACTAGCTTCAGAACCCAGCTCCAAAAACTAGCTTCAGAACCCAGCTCCAAAAACTAGCTTCAGAACCCAGCTCCAAAAACTAGCTTCAGAACCCAGCTCCAAAAACTAGCTTCAGAACCCAGCTCCAAAAACTAGCTTCAGAACCCAGCTCCAAAAACTAGCTTCAGAACCCAGCTCCAAAAACTAGCTTCAGAACCCAGCTCCAAAAACTAGCTTCAGAACCCAGCTCCAAAAACTAGCTTCAGAACCCAGCTCCAAAAACTAGCTTCAGAACCCAGCTCCAAAAACTAGCTTCAGAACCCAGCTCCAAAAACTAGCTTCAGAACCCAGCTCCAAAAACTAGCTTCAGAACCCAGCTCCAAAAACTAGCTTCAGAACCCAGCTCCAAAAACTAGCTTCAGAACCCAGCTCCAAAAACTAGCTTCAGAACCCAGCTCCAAAAACTAGCTTCAGAACCCAGCTCCAAAAACTAGCTTCAGAACCCAGCTCCAAAAACTAGCTTCAGAACCCAGCTCCAAAAACTAGCTTCAGAACCCAGCTCCAAAAACTAGCTTCAGAGAAACCCAGCTCCAAAAACTAGCTTCAGAACCCAGCTCCAAAAACTAGCTTCAGAACCCAGCTCCAAAAACTAGCTTCAGAACCCAGCTTCAAAACCCAGCTCAAAAAAAAAAAAAAAAAAAAAAAAAAAAAAAAAAAAAAAAAAAAAAAAAAAAAAAATTTTTTTTTTTTTTTTTTTTTTTTTTTTTTTTTTTTTTTCAAATTCACTTATCGTATTGGTACGAATGATTTACTTGCATGAGAGAGGTTTACGTAGTGATTTATTTAAATTATACAAGTTAATACAAATTTTTTATGTTTAAACATGTTATATAGCAGAAGGTAATCAAAAAGGAAAGTCAAAAACAATGAAGATAAGGTAGCTGTCAAACTCAGTCACAGAGTTCAGACGTCTGTAGTCCCCAACAGGTCTTACTGTGGAATCGGGAACGACATGTAGAGGAGAACTCCATGGACTTTTTGATGGGTGGATGATCCCCTGCGATAGCAAAAACTTTAGCTTTGACTACATCATGAGATTTTAGGGTGCAAACGTCTGGGTCACAGGAGGTCCCTTCGTAATGATTGGGGGTGGACAGTGTTGTGGGGGAGTGGACACACCAATTGAAGAGGGGTTGGTGATGTCTGGAAAATCCTCCCAAGATGTCAGCAAAATTCACTGCAGCACAAAGGACTTGGTGGTGGCAGGACAGAGATTTCGCTTTACTATACATGTTCACTGTGTGGGATAATGTCCCGGCACGTTGGGCATGTGTTTCTTCTCTTGAGACATTCCCGAATGCACGACGCGTGGTATACGTGCTGACAGGGTAGTTGTGTGGCTTGCGTGTTCCGTTCCAAGCTTTGCAGGCACACGTTACACTCCACCCCGTCCTGAGTTATCTCGATGGAGGGTAAATCTTGGATGGTCTTGGGCGACAGGCCAGAACCATTCACAGTCTCTGCATCCGGCTCATCATCCCTGACTCTTTGGAACGTCCAAGGTTCGTCGTCGAAGGTTGGCAGAATTGCTCCCACCATACATTGTCGCCAGGCATGTTCCAAATGCTCAAAGACGTAGGGTTCGAGTCTGGACGGCAACTCTTGTCCTACAGGTTCCGTGTAACAGTTCAAATGCAATCCGTTGACTTTTCGTTGACACCGGTAAAATCCTCGTTCAATCAGCTTGCGGGTACACGCACAGCACGACAGTCTGTTGCAGTCGTTGTCATGAAAGAGATCATCCAATCGAACAATTTTCAAGAAGGTGAAGTATGATGGGTCCACGTGTACGTTGAGATTGTGACTGGGGGGCATGTGGAAGTTCGATTCACTCACGCACAGCGTCACGTGGATGGCCATGCGATTCGGAGAGGCAGGCCGATATGTGCAGTGGTCTTGGCACCGCACGCATCGATACGCCAAGTAAAGGAGATAGGTTATCCGCTGGTGCACCAACACGAGTACAAAGTAGGGGTCGCGTTCCGTGAGTCGCTTCAGTTCTGCCCGACACTGGCACCGTATAGAGGTTGTCCACTGGAGGGGGTCACAAGACATCACGTGTAGACTATTCGCAGGATCCCGCCACACGTAAATGGGTTCCGTCACCTCCATTCTCTCACACAGGGAACGTCTGGTTGAAAGCAGGAAACCTCGACACGAGACAGGATGGTGGTGTGAAGACGGCAAGATGACAAAAGGGAGAGACAGGATGGTGGTGTGAAGACGGCAAGACGACAAAAGGGAATGAGGATTGTGTAAACACAGTCGGCCGCGGACAAGTCGTCGACAACTAACGATTCAGGCCAGAATAAAAGATATATTAAACTAGCGTTCCACCGCCGCACACGTCCTGTCGTATCGAAAATTCGGAAGCAAATGACTCCAACGGATGCGCACAAAGCTTTCGCAACATTTTTTTTTTTTTTTTTTTTTTTTTTTTTTTTTTTTTTTTCAATATATATAATGGTATAGGCAGTGAGAAGTCAGATGCATTTGCAGAGTGGACTTTGACGTTTGTGGGTAGGATTTTTTTTTTTTTTTTTTTTTTTTTTTTTTTCAATATATATAATGGTATAGGCAGTGAGAAGTCAGATGCATTGCAGAGTGGACTTGACGTTTGTGGTAGGTTTTTTTTTTTTTTTTTTTTTTTTTTTTGTAGTAGTGTAATCACTAACACTAGACAGTCGCCCTTCATTTTGCTATCAGGTTATCATTGAAGGTGGGACCTACGTTGTGTTCGCTCCTGATTTTCGCTGCTGTGCTGCTGACCATGGACACCCAAATGCCGCCGGACGACTACCCGTTGGCTGAGATTCTTCGCAACGACTTGGAGTACGCGATACTCATGAAACATGGCTCTCTATGGGTTCAGTGTCGGTTGTGTCCCTTTCCTTCCAATCGACGAGTGAAAGTGTGTCATTTGTCTGAGCATCTGGCCGAGCGACACGGTCTGGACACGAGTGACTCTTGTGCGTTTTGCTACGGTGAGTTTAGGGCGTCTGGAAACGATGATGTCGAGAACAGATTGTCCTCGGTCCGCCATCGTCACCAGTGTTACTATCGCCTGACCATTTTTGAAGGGTTTCATGAGGACGGCAGAAGGACGATGGACCTTTCAGATAAACTTCAAGCGACTATGTTTTGGAGGAATTCGTCATGGTGCGCGTCGCCGCTCTCCAACGACTTTATTCCGTTGTCGGCTAAGCCTCTCGACAACGATGAAATGCATCGTGCTGCTGCTGATGCTGCTGCTGCTGCTGCGAGTGACATTACCCGCTCGGGTGAAGAAGGAACGTCTCACGTATCCCTCGGTGAACAACGGAACGACGCGAGTATTCTGGAATCAAAACTGTATTATCTGTGTCGAATGAATGAAAACAGACGCCGTGGTTTATACGCTAGGAATTATCTACTGGCTGCTGTAGAGGAACAACTCGTTCGCGCCAACACACAACTGATGATACAAAACAAAATCATTGCTGAGTTGGAAAAAAAAGGTAATTTACTTTTGGACAGACTTTTGGATGATAAACTGCCAGTGCCTTAATGTTTTCTTTTTTCCTGAACTGTATTCTTGTGTGTGTATTTTTAATCTACATTATATTGTTACTGGTGAGTCTTGTTTACCTTCATTGTAATGGTTCCTTAAAATAAATGTTTTTTTTAACCTTCTTTGCAATTGAAATGTTTCCTTTACATAAATATTCATTGGGTAAAGGGTCCTGACACACTTTAAAAGTATAGTTTTGAAAGAGGGGTAGGATACTTCCCTGGAGTATAGGGATATTCAAATATTTCAAAGCGTGTCATGGGTCTTGTCTCGTGGGGTGCAGCCCCCCCTCCACTGTCCTGACTTTTCGCGTTTTTTGCTTCAGGATTTCGAAAAAGTATAACCAGTCTCATTGTTACGGACAAGCCATAACCGACGTGCTCAGTCATCGTCTGGTCTAAAGAAGTTGTTTCATCGTCAGAAACCGAAGGAATCTTTTCCTGGTTTCACAGCCCTCTTCCAACCCTGTTTACTTTGAATGATTTGACTAGGCATTTTCGGAGCAATGGGTATATCGTATTTATTTCGTTTCCCATCTTGCGGTAGAGTGCACTCGCCTATAGGCATGTCATCGTCAGGCATTTCTAATTCCCAGAAACCTGGTGGTGTTGGAGGTCGAGGTACAGAGATTCGATGACGACTTGTTTTCTGTTGACCTCCAAACGTATCGAACCAAGATTTACACTCTCGACACACTTCGGCCTGCATGCAATGTTTACGATACTGTCTCCTCGTTAGAGTACACGCTGGAACCCTGTCGAAATCGCACACCTGTGGTGACTTGGGGTCATTCATGGCGGCTCCCCCTCTTTAATCTGCAGATCGCTGGTCATTAATTTATGCAAAAAAAAAAAAAAAAAAAAAAAAAAATTTTTTTTTTTTTTTTTTTTTTTTTTTTCACTCAGTTAGTTGACGATTGCACGGTGACCATGTTTCGTAGTGTATCCAATTCCTTACTCTGTTCGGCCAAGCGTTGCTCGTACTTATCACTCTGTTCGGCCAAGCGTTGCTCGTACTTATCACGCTGTTCGGCCAAGCGTTGCTCGTGCTTATCACGCTGTTCAGCCAAGCGTTTCTCGTACTGATCCTTCTGCTCGACCAGGCATTTCTCGTACCGTACCAGTCGAGTCCTCTGCTCGGCCAGCCGTTCCTCGTACTGATCCTTCTGTTCGGTCAGACGTTCCCACAGTTGCAGTTGTGCCCCCCTCAGTTGTTGTTTCACATCCTTCAGTTCGTCCGTCAGATGTTCACGTTCACGCTCATACAGTTGGATTCGCGCGTGCTCGGCGTTCTCGGCTCGCTTCTTCCAGTAATTCACCTCGGCCGACATTTCGTTCCGTTCCCTTTCCAGTTGACGGATTCGATCTTCATAGTGCAATTTCTGCACCGAGTCGGACCATCGACCCTTTCGTTCCAAATCACGTCGCAAACGATCGTTTTCGTCCGCCAGTCGACGACGCTCCCTGTCCACTTCCAGCGCAGTCTCGGTTTCCGCCCGCGTCAAGCGCTCCCGCAACGCGTCCATCTCCTCTTGCAACTCGCGCACGACATTCACGTCAGGACCAGCTCTAAACAGACGCATTTGTTTCTTCTCCTCTTCGAACTGAGACGTCATCTCTTGTCTCACCCACTGCATGTCGTTGACAGACTTGCGATGACGTAAACCCAACATGTATTTATCGTCGTGGACCGCATTCAGGAAACAATTGCGCCGATTCATCTGGTGCATGTACCAGTCGGCGAATCGCAAATCACCGAGAGCCGGGTTCGAACGCAGCACCATCACCTGGTCTCGCTGGTACAACCATACGTACGGTACGTCTTCGGGAGGCACGTCGGTCCACATCACATGGGACGGCTCCAGGTGCGCGGAAAACGGCAACGCGCATCCCTCCAAAGGAATCTGCAGCATTCCGACCGGAACGTGACGATTCGCGCCCTTTCCGCGCACAACTTGGTACCAGCCACGAGCCGAACGAGGCTTGCCCCGCACATCGACGTAACTCTGCAGTCCGCCTCGGTACAACATGTGCATGGCCAGTTTGGCGTGTGGGTACAGCCGGCGGTTCAAATAATAGTGAGACTGACCACCCTCGTCGCACAACGTTTCCACGTGACCGTCACACTGCGCATGAGGGTTGCTCACGTAAAACAGCGTGTTGATCAGATGATCGATCGTGTCCACACACAGTTTCAGCTTGGCTGCCTTATTGGGCATTTTCAAAAGCGTACGCCACTCGCGATCAATGTTCACAGACTTCTCCAACACCAACACCATGTGGCGATGATGTCGGGTAGACGCGGGCACGGGACTCCTGGACCGTTGCTTCGACCCGTCGCACAAGGTCCAATAGGGCAACACATACACGCCCTTTTTTCGCAAAATGTGGATTTCAAACTCTTTCCACACGGCCACTCGTATGCTGACGTGGTACCAGGTGTGCGTCTTCTGTAGAAACTGATGCACGATGGGCCACATCACGTCACCCAGTCCGCTCGCCTCGCTGAACGATACGTGCGCGGCCGGAAAAGGACCTTTTAGAAAAGGTGGCTCTTGACCCACTTCTCTGTAAAAAGAACCCCACTGTTTGACTCGAGACCTTCCCGACAACACGTCAGATCCAGACTTGCGAGGCGCACCCATCGCGGAAACGCAAGTCGAACAAGGACCCGACGCAGTCTCGTACTGGGTCGGCATTTCCGGAAGCTTATGGGGAGTCTGGAATCCGGGAAACAACTCGGGAAAACATTCTTTGGCACAATCCATCCGATGGCGGTTGACGATTTCAGAGGTGAGATCTTTACGCATCCATCGAAATTTACCCAGACAAAAGGGACATTCGAGTAAGGTTTTCATCTTGTGGACCTCTTTCACGTGGACCTTCCAATAGTGACTGAATGTCATGTCTCCACCACCTTCGAGGGTCTGACATTGGGTGAATGGACACGTCACCTTTCGATTTTTCTTACGACTGCACATGGTTTGATAGGTGTTGTAGAGTTGACTGGAAACCATCTTAAAGGCTCTCTTGTCTTGTACAATTGTATATATTTAGTCCAATTTTTTTGAAACGATAATGACCACAGTCTATGGGTATAATCTGTATGACGTCGAGACTCCAATACGCAAAAAAATTGATCCTTGGTAGTGATTTTGAACCGTATAGGTTGTCGTTGTGACTCTATCTTGTCTTTTACAAGTGTTTTTATTTCAGTCCATTTTTTTTAATGACTCTGTGACATGTCTATGGGGACACGATGTATTTTTTGTGATTCCAGTACGCAAAAACACGACTCTTGATAGCTCATTTGAACCGTATAGGTTGTGGTTTTGACTCTTTCTTTATCTCATTACCCCAATATGGGACACGGATTTGTTTTGCTCAATGTTTGCTCATTATGTAGGGTCGGTAATTTGGGGTAGCGTATCAAACAAATAAAAGAATTGGGAAACGTGAGAATGTATAGTCCATTTTTTACTTTTTAAACCTTTAATTTAAAGAACTAGGGGGATTTCTAAGAGATGAACTGAGAACTTGAGTATGGTTTGAATTTTAAAAAATTTAAAGTGAAACTGTCTCTGGATCTTTTAGGCTCAACTAAAAATGTCTCCAGATCTATGGAAAGTGAAACTGTCTCCGGATCTTTTAGGCTCAACTAAAAATGTCTCCAGATCTATGGAAAGTAAAACTGTCTCCGGATCTTTGGGGCCCAACTCAAAATGTCTCCAGATCTATGGAAAGTAAAACTGTCTCCGGATCTTTGGGCCCAACTCAAAATGTCTCCAGAATTCTGGCAGCCAAGCAACGGGACAACATGAAATCGTAAACTCGAATCCTTCAAAATACAATTCAATGAAATACTAGTCTTACTGTCCACGAAATGTTTCACAACTGTTAAAGTTAAGTAAAGAAGAGCTGCAAAACGCATTTCACAGCTGCTCCACATGTCAACCCTACGGGTCAACTGACTGAATTGAAAAAAATCCCTCCCCCCGTAGACATGTCAACAGAGTCGTTTACAAAATAAAAAAAATGGACTAAATATATACAATTTTACAAGACAAGAGAACCTGTAAGATGAATTCCAGTCCTCTGTACAACGCCTACCAAAGCATGTGCAGTCGTAAGAAAAATCGAAAGGTGACGTGTCCATTCACCCAATGTCGAGACCTCGAAGGTGGCGGAGACATGACATTCAGTCACTATTGGAAGGTTCACGTGAAAGAGGTGCACCAGATCAAAACCTTATTCGAATGTCCCTTTTGTCTGGGTAAATTTCGATGGATGCGCAAAGATCTCACCTCAGAAGCAGTCAACCGCCATCGAATGGATTGTGTCAAAGAATGCTTTCCCGAATTGTTTCCCGGGTTCGCGACTCCCCATAAACTTCCGCAATTGCCGACCCAGTACGAGACTGTATCGGGACCTTGTGCTGATTGCCTTTCCGCGATGGATCCGTCACGAAAACCCAATTCCGACAAGTTGTTGGGAAGGTCTCGAGTCAAACAGTGGGGTTCTTTTTACAGAGAAGTGGGTCTGGAACCTCCTTTTCTGAGAGGTCCTTTTCCGGCCGCGCACGTATCGTTCAGCGAGGTGAGTGGACTGGGCGACGTGATGTGGCCCATCGTGCATCAGTTTTTGCAAAACACGTACACCTGGTATCACGTGAGCGTACGTGCCGCCGTCTGGAAAGAATTTGAAATACACATTTTGCAAAAAAGTGGTGTGTATGTGCTCCCCTACTGGACCTTGTGCGACGGATTAAGGGAGCGATCCAAGAGTCCCGTGCCCGCGGCCACCCAACATCATCGACACATGGTATTGGTGTTGGAAAAGTCTGTGAACATTGATCGTGAGTGGCGTACGTTTTTGAAAATGCCCAATAAAGCTGCCAAGTTAAAAGTACGTGTGGACACGATCGATCACCTGATCAACACGTTGTTTTACGTGAGCAACCCTCATGCGCAATGCGACGGACACATGGCAACGTTGTGCGACGAGGGTGGTAAGTCTCACTATAATATGAACCGTCGGCTGTACCCACATGCCAAACTGGCCATGCACATGTTGTACCGAGGCGGGCTGCAGAGTTACGTTGATCAGCGGGGCAAGCCGCGCTCGGCTCGTGGCTGGTACCAAGACGTGCGCGGAAAGGGCGAGAATCGTTACATTCCGGTCGGAATGCTCCGGATTCCCCTGGAAGGGTGCGTGTTACCGTTTGCAACCCATTTGGAACCATCTCATGTGGTGCTGGTGACGTCCGATGCGCCGCCCGAGGACGTACCGTACGTATGGATGTATCAGCGAGACCAGGTGATGGTGCTGCGTTCCAATCCGTCTCTCGTCGACTTGCCATTCAACGACTGGTACTTGTATCAAATGAATAGGCGCAACTGTTTCCTGAATGTGATCCACGGCGAAAAGTACGAGTTGGGCCTGAGTCATCGCAAATCGGTCAACGACATGCTGTGGGTGAGACAAGAAACGATGGCCCTGTTCCATGAGAAGGATGAAAACGTCGCGCAAGATATGCACGAAGAGACAGGTCCTGATGCGAAGGTCGTGCACGAGGAGAACGTCGTGGAAGCGTTGAACCAGGAGATGGATACGGTAGTACTTGAAAGCGACGAGTTGCTCGAGGAGATGGATACGGTAGTACTTGAAAAGAGAGCGAAAAAAAAAAAAAAAAAAAAAAAAAAAAAAAAAAAAATTTTTTTTTTTTTTTTTTTTTTTTTTTTTTTTTTTTTTTCAACATTGACAAGGAGTCATTTCCCTCGCCGTCTGCATTGCCCAAGTCTGTGAGTCATTTCCCTCGCCGTCTGCATTGCCCAAGTCTGTGAGTCATTTCCCTCGCCGTCTGCATTGCCCAAGTCTGTGAGTCATTTCCCTCGCCGTCTGCATTGCCCAAGTCTGTGAGTCATTTCCCTCGCCGTCTGCATTGCCCAAGTCTGTGAGTCATTTCCAGAAATGAACGATGACGACTACCACGTGTACCGAAAGTGGATGTCACTATGGTGGACTTTTGGAAAAACGAACATTGCATGTCCTCACTGTCCCATCCGCTCGAAACCCATCTCATTCAGTCATCAACACCAGCATATCAGAGAGAAACATGCATCCAGCTTTACGTGGGGTACCTGCGAAGGATGTTTTTATCGATCGAAACGAAACCCTGCCAAAATGTTTCACGGTTGTTTTTTGTCGGTATCCAATGCGTGGCATCTCTACAGGTGTGGTGTGAAATTATTGAACGCCAACGGAGTGGACACCACAGACCCATGCCAAGACATCGAGAATACTTTGCAACGAGAGTGTTGCTTTCTAAACTGTGAGACGTCACGAAACGACTTGCGTACATGTAGGGTAGTAGCGCACCAAAGAAATCAATTCCTCAAGAGTGGTTACATGCCAGCTGTCCGAGAGCTCGATGTCAGACGACGCTTGAAAAATGAAAGGGAAGACGAGGATGACTAACGGGAGCCTGTCTTCCAGTAGAACCCGAAAACTGAGAACTCCAGAAAACTGAGAACTCTAGAAATGAAATTGAAAACTGAGAACTCTAGAAATGAAATTGAAAACTGAGAACTCTAGAAATGAAATTGAAAACTGAGAACTCTAGAAATGAAATTGAAAACTGAGAACTCTAGAAATGAAATTGAAAACTGAGAACTCTAGAAATGAAATTGAAAACTGAGAACTCTAGAAATGAAATTGAAAACTGAGAACTCTAGAAATGAAATTGAAAACTGAGAACTCCAGAAATGAAATTGAAAACTGAGAACTCCAGAAATGAAATTGAAAACTGAGAACTCCAGAAATGAAATTGAAAACTGAGAACTCAGAAATGAAATTGAAAACTGAGAACTCTAGAAATGAAATTGAAAACTGAGAACTCAGAAATATTGAAACTGAGAACTCAGAATGAATTGAAACTAGAAGAGAAAAAGAACTCAGAAATGAAATTGAAAACTGAGAACTCTAGAAATGAAATTGAAACTGAGAACTCAGAATGAAATTGAAAACTGAGAACTCGAAAACTGAGAACAGAAGAACAACATCCGAGAACGAAAATGAGAACGATGAAAACTGAGAACCCGAAAACTGAGAACTCCAGAAATGAAATTGAAAACTGAGAGAACGAAAACTGAGAACTCCAGAAATGAAATGAAAACTGAGAACTCAGAAATGAATGAAACTGAGAACTCGAAAATGAAACTGAGAACTCAGAAATGAAAATGAAGAACTGAGAACTCATGAATTGAAAACTGAGAACTCCGAATGAATGAAAACGAAAAAGAAAACTGAGAACTCCAAAGAAAATGAAAACTGAGAACTCCGAAGAAATGAAAACTGAGAACTCGAAATGAGAACTGAGAACTCCAGAAAAATGAGAAACGAGAACTCCAGAACACAACTGAACTAGAAAGAATGAAACTGAGAACGAGAACCAGCACAAACTGAACTCCGAATGAATGAAAACTGAGAACCAGACCCGAAAACTGAGAACTCCAGAATGAAATGAAACTGAGAACGAGAACCAGCACTCCAGAAAATGAAAGAACGAGAACCAGCACTCCAGAAAACTGAGAACGAGAACCAGCACTCCAGAAAACTGAGAACGAGAACCAGCACTCCAGAAAATGAGAACGAGAACCAGCACTGAAAACGAGAACAGACCACACTCAACACGAGAAAAAACAACAGAAAAATAAAAACAAAAAAAAAAAAAAAAAAAAAAAAAAAAAAAAAATTATTTTTTTTTTTTTTTTTTTTTTTAATATATTCATTGTACAATACTAAAGAGTAACAAGTCGTGATCAGAAGTGAGCCATGCAGATATTCGTGAAAACCCTGACGGGAAAGACTATCACCCTCGAGGTCGAGTCCAGCGACACAGTGGAGGTGATTAAAAATAAAATTCAGGACAAAGAAGGTATTCCTCCGGATCAGCAGCGTCTCATTTTTGCCGGGAAGCAGTTGGAGGACAGTCGAACGCTTGCCGACTACAACGTTCAAAAAGAATCGACGCTTCACCTGGTCCTCAGACTCCGAGGAGGTAGCAGATGTCCGACGTTCTTTTTCCTTCCTTGGATTCTCGTGATATGAGCAGCACGGCGGTGGACGAGGAGACCCTGGCCTCCGCCGAGTGGGACGTTTCCATTCCGAGCTACTGCCGTTTCAATTTTTACAACAGGAAAAGCATCGAAGTATGTATACCCATGGCCGAGGATCAGTTTGACTTATTTTGGTTGGAACTCATACACCGACGTTACGCCGGCACACATCTCTGGATCTCTGGCACGTGGAGTGGCCGTTGGAGCTGGACGCGCGAGCCAGTCGAAACATCGATGCTTATCGAACTGGAAAAAGATTGCGTGCTACAAGCTTCTCAGTTTGACGTGGACGGAATGATGAAAGCTCACGACGGCGATCTGGGCCGTGTGGTGAGGACGCAGCTGGATTTCGGAAAACGGTACTTGTTCGAGTTGGGAAAGAAGAGCATGAGTTATGGTCGTCGTATCGTCACGGGGACCACAACGACGAAAATTGTGACATCAGAAGACGGGTTAGAAGACCCGTGGTGGGGCCTTCCCTACCCGTTCGAGTGTGTCCGGGACGACAAGTGTTCACCGTCTCAAAAAATTATCTGGTTCGCGAAACCCGACAGTATGGAGACAGTGAGCAGATGGAACGGCAACGCACTGATCAGTCCGGGTCCCCGAGTATCGGAAATGGCCAATTACCTCCTAGACATGTTCGTGGAGTGTGGCAGCAACATTGACTTTGCCGGCATGTATTGTCCTATCCTGTAACGATTCGAAAAATGTATGTAAATCCTATCTTGTAACGATTCGAAAAATGTATATAAATCCTATCTTACAATGATTCGAAAAAAAAAAAAAAAAAAAAAATTTTTTTTTTTTTTTTTTTTTTTTTCATTGTCTCAAGAGATATGATTCAGTGGTCCCTATATCAGGAGATATAATTCAGTGGTCCCTGTTTCAAGAGATATGATTCAGTGGTCCCTGTTTCAAGAGATATGATTCAGTGGTCCCTGACTCAAGAGATATGATTCAGTGGTCCCTGACTCAAGAGATGTGATTCAGTGGTCCCTGACTCAAGAGATATGATTCAGTGGTCCCTGTCTCAAGAGATATGATTCAGTGGTCAGGATGTCGCTCACCTGTCCCCACCGTTTCGTGTTGACGCGAGAGGATGTCGATTGCGATGTCTGGGTTTTGTTTGTGCCTCCCCCGTGTCTGCTCGCATTTCTGGAGGACTGCGTGCTGCTACCTTTTCCGCACATGTGCCTCGACGTGGTGGCTTTCAGGAGAGGCGACCATGAACTCGTTCATTGGGATTTCAATCTGGATGACGAAACGTCGGCCAGCATCGCCCGCGCCTGGTGTCAACGTTTCTTCAATTTCGAGAGACCCTATCGATTTCGTTTGTCCACCAAGAAGGGGCGTTGCGAGACCACCCTCGAAATACGATCCCTCGTCGGTTGGTATGGCAGCTACTACTGGCAGACGTTTTACCCTCACTGCAGAGCGTACCTTCCGAAAAACACCGTGATTCTTTTGAGCTGCCTTGGAGCGCTCCAACTGTTTGCAGTCTACCGAAAAACATTGTACTCGGACGCATCGCTGAGCGCGCAGACGATACGGCGACCCGTGCTGTTACAGAGAATCGTGTCTCTTCTCTGTGGACACAGGACTCCGTCGAAACCGAATAGAAACTCTGTGCGTCAACAGATGCGTTCTCGTGTATCCAGCTGACTGTACACATATTTATATTAAATTTTATGATGATGGAGTTGTGTATCTATTTTCGATGTAAACCTGAAAAGTACGTATTCGGATGTTGTCGGTTTTTTTTTTATTCAGTGGTACACCTCATGTGAAATGAGGACATTTTCATTTATGTGTTTCTGGATTTCGAAAATTTTTTCGGGGATGAGTGTGGTGGGGTAAGAAGGCCGGGGATACGGTCGTTCCTCGCCACACACCCATCCCAACTGAAATCCAAAAACAAATAAATGAAAATCAATAATTCAATAGCTATTCTGAATTGTTTAGGATTTCCCATTAAAAGTCATTGAAAGAATGAAAATGATGTGTCAAGATACGGTCCAAAATGAACATGACTTACCTTGACTTGTTTCATGTTCCAATCTAACTAAACCCTCTTCATACTGCAACTACACCAGTACCTATAGTTTTTTTTAAAAATGAAATTTGCAAACAGATAATGATACCAGTACCTATAGTTTTTTTAAAAAGGAAATTTGCAAACAGATAATGACACCAGTACCTATAGTTTTTTAAAAATGAAAAAGGAAATTTGCAAACAGATAATGACTCCAGTACCTATAGTTTTTTAAAAATGAAAAAGGAAATTTGCAAACAGATAATGACTCCAGTACCTATAGTTTTTTTAAAAAGGAAATTTGCAAACAGATAATGACACCAGTACCTATAGTTTTTTTAAAAAGGAAATTTGCAAACAGATAATGACACCAGTACCTATAGTTTTTTTAAAAAGGAAATTTGTAAACAGATAATGACACCAGTACCTATAGTTTTTTTAAAAAGGAATTTGTAAACAGATAATGAAGACTAATTTAAAGAATTGTAAAATACAAAGTAAAAATTATATGACACCAGTACCTATAGTTTTTTAAAATGAAAAATGGAAAGGTGCAAACAGATAATAAAATACACAATTTTAAAAAAAATAACAACAATTTTATTTAACTTTAAATCTATTTACAAATTTAAACAAAATTTAACAAACAACAAGTCAGTAGGATCACTTATAAAAAAATATATATACAGCAAGCAATGAGGTTAATTATAAAAATATGGATATAAATATGGAACAGTTGATATATAACAAATATACAGTGAATATATATGGTTTCATCAGAGGGGGGTAAATACATTTTAAAATGGTAAAAAGTCAGTGAATTATAAAAATATGGATATAAATATGGAACAGTTAATATATAACAAATATACAGTGAATATATATGGTTTCATCAGAGGGGGGTAAATACATTTTAAAATGGTAAAAAAGTCAGTGAATTATAAAAATATGATATAAATATGGAACAGTTGATATATAACAAATATACAGTGAATATATATGGTTTCATCAGAGGGGGGTGCATGTCCTTAGGCTGAGCTGATAAGGTTTGGGCTTGGGGGAAAAATAGAAACAGGCTTTTCAAATGGATTGTCAATACTGAGATAAAGGGTGTTAGAAATCCTGAAGTAAAAATTTCCGAACCAAGAAGTTTTGTAATTTAAGAGCTTAGGGGAAAAAACTTCTAAGTGCCCAAAAAGTAAAAACGGGGAAAATGAGCCTCAAAGTTTTTCGTTTCCCACTCAGGACTTTTAAAAAACGGAACTTGTAAAGCGTAAAAAAATACTAATTTAAATTTTATAAAGGGGAAACTTTTTTATCGTTAAAGAAGTTGGTAATATGTTCATTGCACAAAAATCTCAATTTTTTTCAAAAAGGTCATTTAAAACACTTTTCTTCCACTAAGCTCTTCAATTATGCGTATTTCAATCGTTTTTCCAAATTACTTTAATCTTAACTAATGCCATGTGCATTCAGATAGTCAAAAAACATTCATATTTTTCTGACATACCCATAAATAATGGAAATGCGTAACAAGTAAATAATAGGAAAATTTAGTGTGCATTTTTAATGTTTTGGATATTTAAGTAATCAAATAACGAAATTGACAAATATTATAAAATAAAACTATCGAAATTATTCATTTACTTAGAAAAATACATAAAAAAACTCTTTTTTTCTAAATCTTGAAGTGTATTATTTCATTGATTTTTTAAGGCTTAGCAAATTTTATTACAAAAAGAATTTCGTCTTTTTTAAGTACTTGTATTAAATTTTGTTAACTATATTTTTTACTTTGTTTATTGTTTCAATAAAAATCTTTCAATATTTCTGCGAACAATAAAATATGCTAAGGTTTTATTCCTCTTTTTGTGAGAAAAAAAAATTGAAATTAATTTTTACGAAAATAAAAATCAAAAAAAAAATCTTTTTTCTTTTTGGGGTTAAATTCTTGGCTTTGAAAACAATGGTTTCGGTTTTTATAGGTAAAAAAATTAGTTTTTAAATTTTTACAAAAGTGCTAGGACAAAAAATACCCGTCTTTTTCAATTGAAATATTTGTCGCTTTTGGGAATTCGCGTGCCATTGAGTGTGACTAATTTTACTATTTGAAAAACCATGTGGAACTAATCTGAAAAGTAAATTTTGTTCATTGTGGTGGGAACGACCCTGACATGGTCAATGGGTTTCAAACAGGGTCAATTACAATAGCATAAAAGAGTAACTGAAATACAGGTACTTCGCAAAAATTTGGGAAAGGTGAGGATACGGCCTTAGGTGGGTTTTTGTTTCTATCTTAAGATTTTCAGAGAATAGTGGGGATTGTCGCATAACCCCTCTGTGGAAGGCTTCCAGATACATACTGCATGTACACTTATTTTACCCGAATTGTAATTTTTTTGCCAAAATGTTAAATATCGGTGAATTCGGGTTTCCGAAACATCCCTTTTCACTTTGGAACTGAATTTCATAAGAACCGAGCGAAAAGTTAATCATTGGAATATGTTTTTGAAAAAGTGGTATACTCTAAGGGTTTTTAAAATTTCCTTCAAGGTAAAGCCTTTGGACCAGCAAATATCACCGATAAAACCAATTCAAAACTTCTTAGCTTATGTGCATTTTTTACCCCAAAACATGAAATTATTTTAAATGCTTCAATTAGGCTATTAAATATATAATTTTTCAAAAAAATAGTTGTAAAAAGAGAACTATTTTTTTAAAAAGTTTTTTGGGGATTTGTTTATTATCATTTAAAGGAGGGAAAATTTTTTCAAGAAGTTTAAATTTTTGCCAAAATAAGTGTATTTTTCGTAGTTTAAAAACGTTTTTCAGTTTACAAAGTTAGGAATCAGTCAGGATTGTAAAAAAAGTTGTGTTCTATTCTGTGTTTTCGACATTTTTGTAAAGATTTTGTGGAAAATTGTTGGAAAGGGAAAAATTGTTTTCACAATATCAGAAAAAGAAGTAATGGGATGTATTGTTGGATTTTAAGATTTTAATCAACTTACTTAACTATTTGATTACTTAACTCGTCAAATTCATTTTGGGTAACAGGGGCGGATATGTACTTGCAAATTAGGACAATGTGGAAACATCTCAGTCTCTCATACATTTCATTTATGGTATATGTGGTCATGCCATACTAACTCTGTTCTGTTTCTGTTAAAAGGTGCCGAAAAAAACACATCGCGCATTTGCCAAATAGGGACGGTAAGAGATACAGTGAACAGCCAGTCAACCAACAAAAAAATATAATTGCCGCAGTTCAATATTAAAACTACATAAGGCGTTTTTTCACATAAATTTATTATCATTTTAGGGTGTTTTCCACAGTCCCCCCCTTTTTTCAAAATCGAAAAAGTACTAAAAATTGGTCATTTCCCATTTTAATTTAATAAGTAAACTAGCTTTTTGCTGATTTCGGTTTTACCTATTTCTATCATTATAAGGACTTTTATTAAAACATTAGCAATTTGTTACATAATTCCGCAAAAATTTCACCTTGTTTTTAATAAAAGTTAAAAATTTACTTTTTCGGATACTGCAAATTAATTTTCGGTTTTACAAGATACTGACAAAAAATACTACAATACTGACATACCCATTCAATCAGAAATTCCCCATTTTTTTTTTGTCTAATTTTGTCGAAGAGTTAAAATTTTTTTTTACACGAAAGGGGGAAATAGAATGGGAAATTTTTTAAAAAGGAAATAAAATTTTTTTTAAAAAACATGTTGTACTTTCAAGATAAAAAAGGGAGCCAAAAGATTTGGGTTTTTTTTTGTGGAAAACGATACCGAAATTCCACTTGAGGGGAAGGGTTGGGGAATAATAGAATCTCCCCAAAAAGACTGGGGAATTTTTAAAAGACGATGCCGCCCGGGGCATGCAAACAGACGGAAAAAAAATATAAAAAAATTTTTTTCTCGAGGTAATTTTTCTGATTTCAAAAAAAAAAAAAATTTTTTTAAAAGATCCCAGGGGGTAAAACGGGAAAAGTTTTTGAAAAAGGGGGGTTTTTTTTTTTAAAAAGTGTAAAATCTGGGGAAAAAAACGGTTTAGGGGACAGTTTTTTTAAAAACAAAAATTTTTTTCTAAAAAAAGTTTTTATGCCATTATTGATGTGGCAAAATGATTAAAAAATTTTTTAATTTTTTTTTTAAAAAAGCAAATTTCCCCAAGGGAAATTTTTCCCCAAAAAGAGTAACAGATTCCCTTTTGGACGTAAAAGACAAAACGGACAAAAATTATAAAAGAGGGGGATTTTGGGGGCATACCCCCAAAAAAAAAAAAAATTTTTTCATCCCCCGGGGGTAAAACCCCCCTTTTTGGGAAAAAGGGGAAGGCCCCGGGCAGAAGACGGAACCCACATGTCAATACCTACTTTTTATAAAAATTTTTTAAAATTTTTCGAATAAAAAAAAGGAAAAAAAAAGTCTGACCTATGGACCAGAAAGTCGCGGGTAAAAAAAGGGGTAGCCAGAGGGCTTTTTAGGCCGCCCCTACCCTCCCCCCACGGATTACTTTTATTTTTTAATTTTTTAAAGGGGAATTTTTTTTGCTTTTTACCAATTTTTTTGTAAATCGTAATAAAAAAAAGAAAAAATTGTTATTTTAAAAATGAAATCTGTTTTTTTTTTTTTCAAATTTTATCGTTTACGGAAAAAAATTTTTTTTGAAAAAAATGATATCTTTTTAAAAAAAATTTTTTCCTATAGTTTTAAAAATAGAATCATCTGAGAAAAAACAGAAAAATTTATTTTTAAAATTTTTTTTTTTGATTAAAAATTTAAAAAAACAAAAAAACCCTTTTATTTTTCCCCTTAATTTATTTCAGGGGAAGAACCCCCCTTTGTAAAAAAAATAATTTACATTTTGGCGCCATTGTATATTATATTCTAATAAAGTTAAAAAAATTTGTTTTTCTTTATAAACCCCGAAAGGGGAATAAAAGAACTCTTCTCTCTGAGAAAAAAAAAAAAAAACCCAAAGTAATGAATGTTTTTTAAAATGCCCTTGCAAATCTTTTTTTTAAAAAAATTCCTTTTAAAAATTTTTAAATCTCTATTTTTTTTTTCTTTTAAAAAAATTTTAAAATTTATTTTAAAAAATTTTTAAAATTTAAAAAATAGTGCCAATGGAAACGTTTAAAATTTTGTTCAAAAAAACCCTTTTTTTACCGAAGTAATCTCCCCTTTTCCCCCCAAATTTTAAGTCCTGTACAAAAAAAGGAACCAGGAACCCCTGTCCTATGGGAAATTTAAAAAAAAAAAAAAATTAAAACATCCTTTGAAAAGGGGGTTTTTTTCTAAAAAAAAAGAGATTTAAAAAAAAAAGTCCCATTTTTTATACTCGCAAAATATGTAGTTATTTTTCATTTTCATAAAAAAAATTTTTAAAAATCATGAGCAAAAACTTGGGGGCCATGGCATATGGCATCAATGACGAAAAAACCCCAAAATGAAAAAAGTAATCAAACCAAATTTTAAAATTGCAAAAAATCATTTTTCAAAAATAAAAAAATAAATGGATAAAAAAAGCGTGCTGCTAGAAGGGGAATTTTTTTTTTCTCACACACAAATAAATACCTATACCACCCCTATAAAAAATCTGTTCAAAAAGAGAATATTTTTTTTTTTTTTGCAAAAAATTTTTTTTTTTTCTGCACAAAAATGTTTTAAAACAGATTTCTGTTTTTTTTCAGAAAAAAAATACAATTAAAAAAATGGGAAAAAATCCTTAGGGGTTCCCCAAAAATGAAAAAACTGGGGCCCAGAGTCAGCGCGCCTGTTGGGGAGAAAGGGGCCCGGATTCCCCCAGGGTTTTTTTTTATTTAGAGCGTTATCCCCCAACCTTAAAACCCGGGGCGTGTAGGGGGGCCAGGGTCAAGTTTTTTTTGTACCCTTTTTCCCCAAAGTACAGAAAATATCTGTTATGCCCCGGATATTTTTGATTGCTTTGTTAAGGAAAAAAATTCTGCAACACAGTTTTTCCCCCCATACCCCGAAAATTTTTTTTGGCAAATTTTTAAAATTAAAAATAATTTTTTTTTTTCCTTACTAAAATTTAAAAATATTTTTTTAAAAAAAAAGTTTTTTTACCAAAAAAAATCTTCGTACTAAAACCCCCCCAAGCAGAAATTAAAAAAAAAATTTAAAAATTTTTTGGGGGAAAAAAAAGGAGAAGTAATCGCCAAAAGTGGCTTAAAAAAGCTTAAAATTTTTTCCCCAAAAAAGAAATTTTTTTTATCTACATTATTAAAATCTCAAATCGTTAGCAAAGCAGTTTTGGTTTTTAATTAAAGATCCTTAAAAAAAAAAAAAAAATCAAAATATTTTTTTTTAAAGGGGGAGAAAATTTTTTGATGAGGTTTTTTTTACGGGGGGAAAAGGGGTTTCAAGTGTGATGTGAAGTAATTATTTTTTTTTTTTCAAGAAATCGAAAAAAAAAATTTTTTTCATAAATTAAAATACGAATTCCCTTTTTTTTCGACTTTTGAAATGCGGAAAAAATTTTTATAAAAATTAGCAAATCCAATGATTAAGTATTAGTATTCATTATTCACATATTTATAGAAAAACCATTATGTAAATTATTAATATTGATAATAACAGTACTTTTCTTCATACAAATAAAAGTATGGTAAAAAAAACACTACTGTGCTATTATATAAAAGTATGTAAGAAATGTTGTACTATTATAACGCTACTGCACACTTCAAGTAGTTATTGGAAGTTGTACACGAAAATCAAATCTGTATACACACATAGACAAAACATCCAAAATTGTCAATCAAGTAACCAACCACCTGCTAACCACATTTTAGCAAGATAAATGCAAAAATCTACTTTGCGTCGAAAACTAAATTTTCAAGGTAACCCGGCCCAACTAACCACTAATTATCTGCTGAGGTACAGGTTCCTTGAGGGACCTTCTTGAGATGACTTTCGGCAGACCCTGGACAAAGACCACACAAACTTAGCCATTCATCACTGTCATCACCACCACAGGTAAAATGGGGGATGGAAGTAGCTCTAATATCGAGGGCGCTTTCTGGTCGTCTACAAAGTTTTAGGTGGACGCTAGGCAGTAATCTTTGCTAGCTTGGAACGGCGCTCGCAGGGTTAAAATGGTAAAAAGTCAGTGAATTATAAAAATATGGATATAAATATGGAACAGTTGATATATAACAAATATACAGTGAATATATATGGTTTCATCAGAGGGGGGTAAATACATTTTAAAATGGTAAAAAGTCAGTGAATTATAAAAATATGGATATAAATATGGAACAGTTAATATATAACAAATATACAGTGAATATATATGGTTTCATCAGAGGGGGGTAAATACATTTTAAAATGGTAAAAAAGTCAGTGAATTATAAAAATATGGATATATAACAATAAAAAATAACAAAAGAATGTCAAAAAGGATGAAAGTTACCCTTTCGGTGACGGCGACACACGAGTTTTTTCATCTGCGTGGTCAACGCTGCCGGTCCGTTTCAACGCTGCCGGTAAAAAACTTCTGCCGGGCGATTTTCGCTTGAAGTTCCTGCATTTCCCGATCTTTGGCAACTTCCCATTCCAGCCGGGAAAGTTGTAATTTGCTGGATAGATGGGGGGTGTACGGTACGTCCATCAGGACCACGTTTTCAAGCCCCAAGATGAGGCGCACGTAGTCCAAAGTGGCCGGACAGTTTACACCCAGTCGACTCCTTCCCAAGGCAGCATGGCACCAACCCGTGGCGAAAAAAGTTGGCAGATGTGACACAGGAACTCTGGAGCTATGGTTTGGCACCTCGAAGCGTTGTCCGTTTTCTTGGAGGGGGAAATTGTGTTTCTGATCGGTGGTGGTTATAACAAATTCTGGGTAGTAACGTTCGCAATATTTTAAGCTTACCACGTGGATCAAGAGAGGGACATCTTGCTTAAAATGAATCTTTAAAACATACTCCACATCGTGGTAAGGTCCGGGAGTAGGCACTTTGATGATACTCATGATGAACAAACAGTCTCTGGGAGGGTTCTGCTGTCTCCAAAGGACTCGCCGCTTCTTTTTATAGAGAGGAGAGATAGGTGGCGCTGCGGATGACTCGCTGTAGTAACTTTAGTTTTCGGTTATCTAGGTTGGCGTTTAATTATCAAGATTGGCGTTTAGTTATCAAGGTTGGCGTTTAGTTATCAAGGTTGGCGTTTAATTATCAAGGTTGGCGTTTAATTATCAACAGCGTTTGGCGTTTAATAAAACAGGTAAACAGGAGCACCGAAGGTAAACAGGAGCACCGAAGAACAGAAGCGAAGAACGTAGTCCAACTAACGATTCAGATCAAAATAAAAGAAATGTACGGAAATCCTAAGAAACTAACGGTCGCTTGCGTCCGATCGCATCAAAAGTTCGGAAGCAAATGACTCCAACTGATGCGCGCAAAGCTTTGATTTTTTTTTTTTTTTTTTTTTTTTTTTTTTTTTTTTTTAATAAAAAAAAAAAAAAAAAAAAAAAAAAAAATGCAGCGTCGCGCGCATTTCCTCTCTTGACTTTGCGTCCGACAGTCACACCGGTAGAGCCCCCGTAGTGATAGGTTACGCTGCTTTTTTTTTTTTTTTTTTTTTTTTTTTTTTTTTTTTTTTTTTCGAATATAAAAAAAAAAAAAAAAAAAAAAAAATGCTCTCACCCACAAACGTCAAAGTCCCAATCTGCAAATGCAACTGACTTCACACTGGCTATGCCCTTATATATATTGAAAAAAAAAAAAAAAAAAAAAAAAAAAAAAAAAAAAGCTTTGCGCGCAACTTTGCGCGCAGTTGGAGTCATTTGCTTCCGAACTTTTGATGCGATCGGACGCAAGCGACCGTTAGTTTCTTAGGATTTCCGTACGTTTCTTTTATTCTGATCTGAATCGTTAGTTGGACTACGTTCTTCGCTTCTGTTCTTCGGTGCTCCGGTGCTCCTGTTTACCTTCGGTGCTCCTGTGTTTACCTTCGGTGCTCCTGTTATCCTGTTATCGTTTTCGTCATGACTCACCAGTCTTCCATCTCTGTCTGTGCTTCCGATGACTGTTATCCGATGACTTCCATCTCTGTCTGTGCTTCCGTACCCCCCATCGGGAATCTGGTGTGCGACAAGGACACTGTCGTCGCCCCCAAAGAACCTCTGCTCATTGATCTGGTGGACGAAGAATCCAACGGATCAGAAGGACGCCTCACCATAGATCTGGGGGACATGTGCGGTGATCCCGTGAACCTTGCCTCGCACTCATCCCCTACTACATCTGGACCCCCCTATGTGTGCGTTTTTTGTGATAAATTATTCAAAAAGAAAAAGAAGCTGACGTGGCATCTGAAAGCTCATAATTGTCATGCCCTTCATCAGTGCCCTGTGTGCGTAAAAAAATTTTTTAAACGAAAGAAAAACTATACTGATCACATGCGGGTACATTCTAATGAAAAACATTTCAAATGTGCCGTGTGCGGTAAGGCCTTTAAACAAAAGGTGAGGTTACAAAAACATAAGAAGATGCATCGTCCACGTTTGTAAATTTGTATATACTTAAATATCATGTAGAAATGTAAAATTTGGTCCATGACTGTACGAGTAGAGACCAGGGAAGGGGTTGGCACCTGAGTGACAAAATAAACCCCTGGTCTATGAAACTTGTACAAGAGACCCCCAGGTGTCAGGCAATGTTGCCGTTAAAAACCCATTTTCTGTCGTTTACACATGTGATGATGATGATGACACAGGTGTGTGTGTGTGACTACATTTCGATATCTGAAGCTGTTTAGAGGTTGGCGAAGAAACAGAGGTACCTTCCCTCCACACAGACAGCTGTCGCGGCACATCGTTGAAAACAGTTGGTTGTTGATCTCGAGGATTGTTGTGTGTGAAGTGGGATCTGTCTGTTGTGAACACGGTTGAAAAAAAAAATAGTGATCACAGCAATAGATTTCAATTTGCTTCAAATCCTTTACGGGCGAGAGAATTCCAAACTACTATCTGAAACCACGCCATCGTGTAAGTGGATATCTACCAAAGGTAAGTTTATTTTACATGTGATTATTATTTACATGTTTTTTATGTGTGAAATGAATTGGGTTCCATCTGTACACCTCATAATTTCTTTCATGTCTACTTTTCAATGTTTCGGTTT
>JAFNEN010001181.1:0-49149 GCA_019343175.1 Oedothorax gibbosus
TTTGCAAAGTAATTTTCAAATCATTAGTTTTTAACATTTGCTGGGGATCACGTAAATTTAGTGAAATTTGAAGTTTTGAAAGTTGAATGAATATTGTCTCATAAATTAAACGCTGAAAAATACTTTCTGCAGAAAGCTTTTTGCAAAGCTTCCGAAATCTGCTTGACCCTCTAGAGAGAACACAATATTTTAATACAATTAATAAGTAATTTGCTTCGGTATCGGTAGTTTCGGAAAGCTTGAACATTCTAGTTTATAATAAAAAAAAGTTTATACTAAGAAAATTGTAAAGTTGAGAAGTGAATTCTACAAAGGTCCACGTATGTGTACTTCTGGAGCGAAGAGGATAATAATGGGGGTAAAATGCAATAATGAGAATTTTTTCTTACTGTTATAACTGAAAGTCAATTTTGACGTATTGGCTCATAGAGGTAGGAAGGAGAATAGAGAGGTCCTTGTATATGCGCAGTAGCGCACAAATGAAGCAGGCTAGAGAGGTGCATGTTGGAATACCTCAGTGTCAGTATGTTATGCGCAGTAGCTCGAAAAACCAGACAGCCCTGCTTCAAATCCTCTCAACTATAGGACCTCTCTACACCTCCTTCCTACCTCTATGTGTTGGCTTAAGTAGCAGCTTAGCTTATTTTGAATTAATGATTTTGTTAATAACGTTGCACTAACAATGCTGTTTAATGTAAATAGGCTTACCAGTAGTGCTGCCGACATTGGTTTGAAAAACCATTAAAGGCAATTGCGAAGTAGGTGCATTTGTGTTTAAGCTAGGAGTAGTTACTTCAGAACCTAAAAAAAAAGATTTTAGAAAATCAAATTTGTCAAAATACGCAACACTTTCATTACTACAACAAAATAAATACTTTAAATAAGAACATGTTTTAATAATAAGTGTTAGAATAAATGTTTTAAATAAGAACTCTTGAAAGAGGATGAACTTTCATGCTTATATAATACTTAAGTTATTAATAAAAGAAAAACACAGACTTAAACTTCGCCATAACCAGAAATGAATGTTAAAGCTTTTTGTGTCGAAATTTTAGGCCAAAATATTGTCATTGAGTAAATATTGATAGCAAAGCAGGGTCTAAAGATAATTTTTCTGTGGAAATGTGCACTTGATAAAAAAAAAATGTTAAAACAATTTAAGCGAATCCCATGTAAAAGTTTTACTCGAATATCTCATGAAATGTATCAAGCACACTATAACCCATAATTTTTATTAAGTTACACCCACTTAACTATTAAAGTTCAAGACTATAACACCTTTGTTATTTCAAATGATCTTCGAATTTTCAATAATACACTATAAAAACATAGTCTAACGTTACTCCAAAAACTGGTGGCAGCAATTGGCACCAGTTTCATGGAGTTAAGTTATATCAAATCTTTTAAGCAGCACTTGCTGCCTCTAGCTTTTTAAAGTGACGTTACACTCATTTTATAGTGTAATATTACGCCTCAAAAATAGGAGTAAGCTTGAAGTTTTCTTTTACTTTATTTATGGCTTAGCGTTACTCCAATTTAGCAGTGTACTGTTTAACTAATTATACTTACCAGTAGTGCTGGTGAAATTGTTTTGGGGAACAGTAAAAGGCAAATGTGAAGTAGGTGCATTTGTGGTCAAGCTAGGAGTAGTCACTACAGAACCTAAGAAAAGTATTTTAAAAAAGCCTATTAGTGATACACTATTTAATCTTGTATGCACTTCATTGAGGTTTAATTTGAATTATTTGTCTATTTGTCGTTGCCTATTTTAAAGCTATCTGTGCATTTAATAATAATGTCTTACGAAAAAAAATAGAACATAAAATGCACTTTATTCCTTCTTAGCGTTACTCCGTTCTTCCTTCTTTGCATTTGTAATAACTACATTACACTGATCAACTACGAAATTTTGTTGAATGAATATGATTTACCAATTTAGTATTTAATGTTTTGAAACTGAAAATCGTGTTAATAAAATTCCCTTTGCCATTTGGTAAGGAAGATATTATTTTTTTAGGGTAGATATGGGCACATTGTCAAAGATTGTTAAAACAATTATGCAATTGCCTCGCAAATCCCCTTCCCCCATTTCGGCGAGTTACGCCAACTGATAATTTTCAAGTTCATAATTAGCTTGGTGGGTCATCTCATGGCTTAAAAGGTTACGGTGCTATAAAACACGGGATTGACGATGAAAGAACGCCATAAGAATCTGCTGACGGAACTCATCTGATATTTTAAGGGTCTTTGAATGGTAACAGATCTCTATACAATTCCAATGGGGAAACTTTTGACCCTGTCTTTAAATAAAGTATACGACATGTACTCACGAAAACTTGCAAACTAATACAGAAAAAAGTTAGTTTGCCATTAAAATAATTAATAAGTATAGTTTTAAAGATATTAACTAGTTATAATTAAAACAAAATGTTAGTAATTATTCACAAACTACAGATGGAGATCTGTTACCATACAAGACCTTTAAATAAAAATATTTTTTTTATTCGCTAATTCTGTTTGAAAATAAATTATCGTAAGGTGAAATAAAAAGTTGTAGCATAGAATAGCACACAAGAACGTTTTCTAAATGAAGGCATCTGGGAAATGTTCTATCGCCAGATGCCTTAAAGTCATATGAGTAAATGGGCGCACAGTTCTCAAAAAATTAAATCTACTATTTTTATCACTGGCAAGAAAATTAAACTGTTTTAACAAATAACTATCTTTCAATAAACATATTCAAAATTAATAATGTTGAACAAGAACTATTTCGGTCGCCCAAATCGGTGTGGAAGGTGCCGTATAGGAGGATTAATGTAAAGTTGTTTTACCATACTTAAGATTGAATTTTGGCTACCAGCTCTGGTTCTCCCCGGCAAGGTTAGCTATAAAGATATGATAGCGTTGTCAAAGTCGTTAATGTTGTGTGATGAGTGCTTAGTATAGAATGCATTATGTTTGACGAATGACTTGGTTTAGGATTATGAATTATCTTTCTTTTGACTTTACTGTTAGTTACGGTAGTATTGCTAAGTTATTATTTGCTGGAAACTTGCTTCAAATTATGAAATAATAAATGAGGACTTTCTTTGAACAAACTGGTTGTAACTTTATTCTCCACTGCGGGCCGACTGAAGCAACAAATAATAATAAATATCAAAGAAAATTTTCCTTTAAAAAAATTTTAAAAAAACTTTTCAAAATGCTAATTCTCCTACGATTTTAAGATTTTTTTTTAAATTTTTCTTTTTGCAAAATGTTCCCACGACATCTATTTTTAAAAATTGGTATGGATATTGAACTATCAGTCAAACAAGAACGGTTATGTAGATTTGTGTATAAAAATGGTTAAAAAATGAGATTTTTAATTATTCAATCTCATTTTTTTAGCAAAAACTTTCCACTAGACCTTACCAAATACAAATTTTTGTAAATCACATCTGTCTCAACACGGGATAAAAGTTTTAGAGCTCATTTATTTATTTACCTAAAAGCCTTAAAAATTTAACCATTCACAAACTGAAAAAAAAAATGAAACTGAGAAAATAAACGAAATATTTACAAAACCATTTTACCAAACCACCATATAATTTTTCCATAAATCTAAACCATTATAAAGGATTTCTTCTTTTTTATAATTTGCAATTTAGATTTTGCAATTTCTTTAACTCGCAATATGCGTGAAGGTTTATTTATTTTCTGGGAAACCCTAAATTTTGGGTACCATGTCCCCTTTAACGCGATAACTTTTTTTAATATTTGGCCAACTCTGAATAAGGTTATTGCCCCTCTAACTTTGGCTAAAGAATTGTTTTGCCATGTGATCCCATTTTCACCAGGTATGGGAAAAATCAATTTAAAACAAAATTGAAAAGAAAATAACATTCGGTTATTTAATTATTAATAGATGAAGTTTCAAAATAGTGTCGCCATCTGCTGTATATTTTTGGTATTTTAAAACTTCAATAATATATAAAATTAAATAACTAGATAACATTTTCGTTTCGAATTTGTTTCATTTCGATGTAATGTTGATTTCCAAACCTGGGGAAAAAGGATTAACATGGCACTGCAATACTTGTGCGTAATTTGTGATTCCAAAACTAATGCATTAGCTCTATGGGACTGACCGTCCCCCTGAAATGTATGAAACTTGCCATCGGAATTCAGGCAGGTGAAGTTATCGCTGCTCATATTGCGGTCGTTCGGGCATGCGCAGGAGAAGGTGTGGCCAGATGTGGGCAGGCAGAGGTGGGAACACCCTCCGTTGTCGTCACCGCACACGTCATAGCCTAGGAAGAAAATTTCTAAAGATCAGTATCCCCATTAGTAATTTTTTATCGACCGATAAACGAATTTTCATCTTTCGCTGGTGAGCCGATGAGAATTCGAATATCGGATTTCTATCGAAAATTGCCCGTTACATTGATCTTTGATCGGTCGTGCCTGCTTGAGCGATCATCCCTCTATGAAGTTTACCGATAAAATTCCGGTCAAATGTCAAAAAGAAATTCGATAAGCAGTAATCGAAATCTCTTCGTCCGATAAAATTTCGTACACTTTCCGATCAAAATACTAACAATTAATGATATGTTAGTACAAAGGTTTTACATGAGATGGCGCCACTTATCATGTTCACTTTAATCTCTTAAACAACCCACTAAGGGGTAATTAAAAATTATTTTGTGATTTACTCAGCAAATTATAGATGAAAATTTTTAAATTTGGGATTTTGCTTAAACTTTTTGTCTTGAGTTCACTTCCGTAAACATATTAAAGGGTTTCTATTCATATAATTTAAAAAAAATTAAAATAATAATTTATTAAGAATTTAAAAAATGTTTTAAATAACAATTATTTCAACAATATTTTCAAACCTGTTTTTGCATTGTTTTTTGACTTGGCAACATTTCTATCTTATTCCTATCTCCATGACGGGGCCACTTTTATTTGCGCCACCCTATATATTAATGGAACCTGTCCATTCATTTGCAACATTTGACGATTATAAAATTTTAAAGTTGGGTTTCTAGACGTATCAAGTTGTAGTGAAGTTGAATGTGAATACATTTCAACAAATTCATACATTTCCGTTGTTTGGCAGTAAAAGACCAGACCATTAATCAATGCTGTGTTTCGCACCACGAAAAAACGGAAATTTAAAATCTGCGTACAGCTATGTTTCGATTTTGAAATGAATCTTTATTTTCAAATATGACAATCCATTGTTTTCAAACCGTACGTACCCAAACATACTCAGTTTCAAACAAAATGGCAACTTACTCGTTAATTGTAGTAAGTTTTAACGGCGTAGTTAGAGAAGTGGTTAATAGATTGATTGGACTCGAGATGCGTTCTTCTCTTTAAATAGGAGATTCGTATAAGACCTACTTCGAAAAATTTGAAACTCCATTTTATACTCATACTCAAAAATAATCACACAGAGTCAATTTTAAAATCCTTTTTGAAACAGGGACACATTAGAATAAGAACACGAGATGTTTCCTTCTTAAGTACAGTAGAACTCCAATTATGCGAAGCGGTGCTGATTATCCGAATATCAGAAAACATTTCTACTCGGCCTACCTGTTTCTGTTCGTCTCTGTTGAATGTCATGCTTAGTAATCTCTATGTACCGGCCAAAAAAATTACTAGTCATGACTTCCAACAGCGACGAACAGTAACAGGTAGGCGAGTAAAAAAGTTTATAAGTTGAAACGTTTATACTAATTGTAATAAAAAAAACTATTACAAAAAGCTCTAACTCAATTTGCAAACGGCGCCTTACAAATTGGATTTGGTTGAGTTGAGAAGGCCGAAACTAGAACTATATATTATCTAATAGCCCAACATTTGAGTAATTAATTAAAATATACCTTTCTTCCGATCAACTCCAGCTATCCCAATTCCCGATTATCCGAATGTGGTTAATTACCTCGGATAATTGGAGTCCTACTGTGAATGCATTTTTTACGAAATTAGTATATGCAAGGTTCGAACTTGAATACAATTATGTGAGAACCACTTTGACAAAGCGACGCGACGTCCTCAGATTTGAGTATTTTTTACTCATTTTTGAGAATGTCGTTTTTGCAGTGTGGAGAATTTGAGTTTTGCAGTTAGAACCCTCCTTTGTAGAAATCAAGCTGCTCACCTTCCAACTGCTTAGAAGGATCAAAGACCTTCAAGCTCCAGAGGGTTTCCTTCCCATCGAATACTTTGGTCAAGCCGCTTCCGTCTACTTTGGATGCTTTATAGACGGCCTGGTGTCCAGTTTGATATGTAACAAAATAAACATGTTGCTGAAAAAAAAAGTACGATCCTCAGTATTATCCGAACACCGACAGCCTTGGTTGATATTATATTGATGAACAAGGACGTCTCTCTGTTATAAGAATGAGTATGGGTGTGAGGTAATTTATGAGGAAACAAGTCACAACTTGATCCCTACTTAGAACTGCAGAACAACGACTTTTAAAAGCCTAACACGATGGCATTAATATTTTAACAAATATATATTTTGAAAGTAAGTTAACTATTTTTGGAGGTAGAAAGTGTTCTACAATTAACTTAACCTCTAGGAAAGAAGCGAGCCGTCATCACTATCTTAAGCACGTACACAAGCTGCTGTGCTGCGTATTCTAAGGCCAACCAATTGCATTATTTTTTTATCCGACACGTTCTGCAAGGGGGGGGGGGGGGAAACACCGAATGCGGCAGATAAACAAACATAGGCTGCAACTTTAATTCGGAATATATAGACACTTTTATTTTAAAAATCCGTTCAATGATGTATCTTGGATTAAAATTCCACAAAAAACACAGTTTTTAAAAAACGGTAGGGGGAACTAGGGACATTTGACCCCTAAGGATACATGACCCAATGCCTTTTTCTCAGCAATGGAAAAGTTTTGTGAGTTGAAAGTGGCATCACTTTTTTCCTTTCAGGAAGCTGATCACATGGTGAAAAAAACGAGCTAATCATTGCGTATTTGTTAAGTTATGCGAAGAAATACGTTTTCATGCACTGAAAGTAAATTTTTGAGGCCGTAAGGTTTTTCGGTCTACATTTTGTGGTTTAAAAGAAAGAGTTTTTCAATTAGTTATTTGTTTAGTTCATGCTATTAGCTACAGTTACATGCATAATAGTGCTAATGTAATTATTCGCAAATGACATTGTTGTGGGATTAAACAAAAAAGTGCAACTAGGGATAAGTGACCCAAACCAATTAGGGATATGTGGCCCAAGTAAACAACACAAAAGTAGACAGAAGTAGACCAGGTAAATTTTTTTAAAAATCACAGGAGTCCCAAAAGTAATTGACTGGGTCATTAACGAAGTATAAGGTTTGTTTGGAAGGTACGAGGGAATTTTTTTTAACGAGCTTACAATTCAATATGCAGAAAAAAATCGATGGAAAGTGTTTTAAATGTCCTAAAATGGATAATGCATCCCAAAATGATATTGATAAAATAGTAGCGATTCTTCAACCTTATGTGTTTTCTCTGCAAAATAAAAGAAGCCCCAGTTTTGTATTTCGAACAGAATTTACTTTTAAATTTGATTATTTCATTAATATAAGCATAATTAATGAGATAAAAATAAAAAGTAATAACTGTGTCTGAAAATACTTTAAAATCTATATAAACTTTGTAATATGATATTAGTTTTGTTATTTGGTAAAAGTTTTTTGATTATTTTAAGTTATATAATTCACATTTTGGGGTTGGGTCACGTGTCCCTAATAGGTGGGTCATGTATCCCTATGCATTGGGATACATGACCCAAAACTAAAGTTTTAAATAATTTATATTTTACTACTATTGCATTTAATACTACAGAAAAATACTAATATATATTGTGTACTACTTTATGAAGTATAAATTATCTGCATTTACACATTCATAAATAGTGTTTTTTAAATGTTACAAGCAAAAAAACTTCGAGTGGGGTCATATGTCCCTGGTTCCCCCTACATATACTTTGACGAATTTCTCAAATCTAAGGTTTCTACTTATTTCTGCCTATACTTCTCCTATATAGATCTTTTCGAAAAAAATTTGTTATTCTACTATTTGATTATGACAAAACGGTCATCAGAAGAATATATTATAGTTCGCCTGTCACTTTTTAGCATCTCAAATATTGTGAATGTGGAATAGTCCACTTTGTAACTAGGTAATGAACCTGAAGGAGGCAGGGTTGCCAATGCCTTGATGTACGGCGATCATAGGAGATTGTTGGGTTAGTTCGGTTAGAAATAATGTGTCACACTAAAAGTACACATGGGTTATTAGTGAACGGAGGAATATAATTGATTACTGATAGGACGTTAAGGGCATATCAAGCGAGAGAAAATTGCCCAACCCCAACCTCAACTCCAACCAAGGTAAGGTAAGATAAGGTAAGGTAATCGTTTCCGGCTGCCTATTTCTAGCCTCCTTTAGGAGCTTTAACACAGCCGATAACGCCTCGTAATTCAGAACCCTGGTCAAGTCACGAGGTCGACACCTGAGTGGGCACCCAAAGGAACTTCGGGCGACATCGTACGCTAACGCCGTCGGGACTTTGGACTCCACAGATTTAACGAGCACGTCTGTCCCAGTGTACTCGGGCCCATCCGTGAATTGAGGATTTTTCTACCATTTCCAGCACATATCCGATTTATAGGATGACTGGCAGTAGGTGGGATTCGAACCCCCGCACTCCTGAGAAGGTTGAATCTCTAGGCTGATGCCCTAACCACTCGGCCACGGACGGGCCAACTCCAACCATATCTTCAACGCAAAACTCAAAAGTTGGATGTAATTTGCCGTGTGATATGAAAGTTCAGGTTGAAGATAGGGTGAGTGTAGTTGAATTATCATCACACTGGATCTGCACGAGGGCTATTGGCGTCGATTGTAATACGGGCGACGATCGGGCCTCGTAATTTAGAACTACAATCAGGTTAAACATTGTATCTCCACACGATCTGGTTGATCCAACCTAGTATTTCAAGTTCAACCACTCGGATGCATAGATTATTGCTTTCGTCAATCGTCACAGCCCAGAGATACGTCATTTTAAAGATGTTGGTTACGGTGCATTGTGGTCATACGGCATTTACTGACGAAATGCAGTGTGGGTAGGTTACGCTGGTGTTGCGCGCAAGAGAATATTTTGGAATGTTATTTTTTTTTTCAATTTTTCAAATTGTTCGGCGAGTAGTTTTGTTTATTGAACGTTATTATTATGAATAGTGCATATTAGGTTTCATAATTTTTCTAAATGTTTTAAAAATTCCCTTGAGCTTGTTTCGTTCTAAAACAAAATTTTAAAAAAAGGCGCCCCAACCAAAAAAAAATTTCAGTATTCAAACAAAAACTGTCTGGTGCCCCAAACTAGTGTTCAGACTTTTAGTGGGCCCTACAATACTGCGCCTGTTTTTTTAGGACAAACAAAGGCCTAAACGTGTGCGTACTTACTTTGCCAGACCGCCATTACTAGCGCATTGTGTGGTCAGTTTTTTTTTGTTATAACAGCCCTAGAATAGCTTAACAACCAATTCGGTGGAACGGAAAAATCCGTGTGTTTGGTAGATTGTCAAGATGTCAAGTTTTTGAAAACTCGCCAAGCAGCAACTAAGGATTAATTTTCGTGAACACTACTTATTGCAATCGTGAATGGAAGTGAACACCGAAATCAAAAAAAAAAAAAAAAAAAAAAAAAAAAAAATCAGACGACTCGCTGATCTTACACGTGCTTCGATTTAGCCCACTTTTATAAGTAAATATAAATTTGCGCCAAACATGAGGATGAAGTTCTATTCATGACTGCCCGAGAAGAGAAAATGCAACCAACCAGTCTTTCAACGCTTTCAACCGTCTAGTGCCGGATTTAAAGACCCAGGGCCACTAGGCAATTGATATTTGGGGCCCCCCACCACCTCGAAGTTGGAAATTTAGCAAATTAAATACACTAGTACAGAACATATAATTTTTTTTCGACTTTAATAAACATCAGAATAATACAGTATATTACTATAGTTAGGGGAGACCGTGGCTAGTTTTTCCATGGAGTAGGTTTTCCACCAGGCCTTATACAAGAAATGAGCCTTTAGGTGGCGCCAAATGGCTGCTTGGTTAATGAAGCAACCCGTTTTATGTCACCCACTAGAATTTTTACTCAGTTGGTGTTGTAAGATTTTCGTTACAGCTGTTTTTGTAATTTTTTCAACGTTGCGTGAATTTTCATGCTTACATTCAAACCTAAATCAAACGTACTTTTATTAAACTTACAGTTTCATTATTGTGTATTTTAAAAGGTGGCTCTTCTCTCTACGCAGCCTATAAATTCGTTTTCAAAATAATTTAAAATTCCATTCGTCAAGGTACTATTAAAGTCAAAATCTGACGGCGGGGCATGTTTTCCAAAATTTCACAGGGCAAGTTTTCCAACAAGGCCTTGTAGAAAAGCGTGCCTCAACCTTTGTAAATTAAGCTTAATATTCCCAAAACAGAAATATTTTTTATCGTATGAACGCGCAATGAAAAAAAGTTTTGCTCCAGATTCAAAATTGTCTGCATAGTACTGAAAAGGAAGCTGAATGAACTCGTACTATTCTGAAACAATACAGGGTAGCCAAAAGTAGCCTATCAGTTAATGTTGTACCATTGGTAAGAACTTTGGGTTATTTAGAACAGGTATTTGACATAGTCGTGCTTAGTTTTGTTGGTTGGCTAAAATGAAGTCGTACTACAGCGTATCTTATCCAAATAGTAGCAATTCGTGGACTTCGATTGGTTTAGTTTCGAGATATCTTCGGTTTATTAAACCTTACCGACCAGGCTACCCAGGCCCCGTTTATTTGTTTGATGCTCTAGAAATATGCAAATGTCACCTGAGGACGGGACCAGGTGGTTTCAGGAATGCATCAATGTCGAAGGTAGACAATTGAGCACCTTCGGGATTAAGAATGTAAATATATGTATGTAAATAAAAGCTGTCACTTTTGACTATGGTTCTTAATAACGATGCCTGTCGCCAATAACTCCCCTGTAGCTCTAGTACTACGGTAATTCAACCAAACTAAACTTAACCTGTATTAAAATAACTGTTTCTTTATAAATAACTATATACCTAACCAACTGTTAGGCTACTTCTGGACCACCCTGTATAATATACAGGGGTCAGGCACACTACCATTTGATTTATCAACTAGTTAGATTAGTTTATCAACTAACAGTTTTTTTGCATATGGTAGTCCAGGATGTTTTTTAAGGATATTACCAGACACTTTTTTTAATTAAAATTATTTTTGATTAAAATTATTTTAAATAAAATTGATCTTTAGTTTAATTTTCTATTGTAAATGCAGTTTTTTTACTAGATTAAGAGAATAATCTAAAGATAAATTTAGCATATATTTAATTTATAAAAATTTAAATGATCTAATTGCACAAAAAATAATATTTAAGAAATAATGTGTAAATGTTATGGCCAAAGCCCGAATTCGGCCACTTCGCGAATTTGCCGGCCAAAACTCGAATTCGGTCATTTCCCGAATTTTCCGGCCAAATCGCGAAGTGGCTAAGGACGCTGTAAATTGGCTGATCAATGTCCAATCTTTTCTTGATTTCGGGAATAGGCCGGCCAGATCGAGAAGTGGCACGAGAGGATCAGCCAAAGTTGGAAGAAAAAATTATTGGCACGTATTTTGGCTCCGTATAACCGTTAAAAATTACTAGCTGCGGTAGGGTGGCCATTTGAGACAAAGTAAAGTATCAATTTTTTTAAATTTTAACTTAAAATCTTGTCTATTTAATATTTTTAAATTATAACATTTATACTTTTAAATTAAAAAAGAAAACAAAATGGGCAATATTAGCAAATTAACTTTTTAATAAAATAAAACAATCAGACATTCTTTAAATAAGCACATCGCGTTTTGGCCGATTCATCGTGGCCACTTCGCGAAATGGCCAGAGAATATAGAATATTCACTGACCATTTCAATTACAAACTAATTAATAAAACTGATAGAACATATTTAAAAGTTTAAGCTGAACAAAAAAAAACCAATTAAATGATATAATATTTCAAACTTAAAAGAAGCTTCATATGTTTAATTAAACTTTCGACGTCGTACAGGCGAATCTCCGATGTGAAATAATTTTAAAATTGCATGCATTTATGCCGTTGTATAAAGAAAGCAATGAGCTTGTGTTTCAACACTTTGTCAAAGAAAACAAAACAACCAATGAAATCGCAGTTATCGGAGCGCGTGACATTATAAAAAATTTTGGGAGCTAGTCGTGTTGGGATCAGGCTTTAAAAGAACAGTCATTTCGTAACAACAAACTTTAATAAAACATAACAATCAAAACAATAACTCCAAAATATATACAGTGCACTTTGCTTAAATAGGCCAACAATTGCCCGGATGTCCAACGTCACAATATCACAGTGCTGCCACAGTGCAGCCCGGATGTCCAACGTCACAATCACATCACCGTGCTGCCACAGTGCTCCCCCCGGAGTTTACGGGTGGAATCCGGAAACGAACAGTCCTGCCTCTCTTCGTCACATAAGCAGGTGGCGGTGGCAGACTTGGAGAGGGACTAGGGTTTTCTGCATCCTGCTGGCAACTATCTGTGGGCAAGAATGCTGGTTTAAGACGATCAAGGGATATCCATTTCTTACGGCCGTATTCACAAGTTCGGGTCACCCGCAGGTTTCCCCCGTCTGGGGGATAGATCGGTGGGTTTCGTCAAATTCCTTATTCACAAGTGCGAGTTATGCCAAAAGGGAGGAGATATGGAGCCGAATCTGCTTTACGGGTTATCCCACCAATATCGGTGGGTTTTCAGAGGGATATCTCTGAGAAATGTTCAAAATCAAAACAAACATAGCTTATCAGGTTCTTCTTTCAAACTAGTGATTATAATTATTTAGTTCTAATCCATTTTAATTAATCTTTATAAGATAGTTCATTGTAGAAGTACAGCATATTAGAAAGATAAATATATTTTCAACATGAGATTTAGATTGATAATAAATTTCTACGTAGAGACTTACGTGAGATATGCGATGATAATTTTTATTGTACAATCCATTTAAAAACGTATCTTTAAATTGACTAAAACTGTTTTAAAAGTTGTGTGCTGCGGTAGTTATGCACAAAAATGTTACAAACTTAATAATAAAATACAAATAACACAGAGGAATATTATAACCATACTAGTATTTGCCACTGTAAAATATAATTAGCAGGTTAATATTCTTGGTTAAAGATTTATACATATACATAATGATAATTATAAAGGCATTAGTTTTCATATTTTCCAATATTTCTTTATATTTTTAAATTAAAGTTATTAAAACTTAGTCCTCTGGCATAAAATTTATTTTCTTCGCTTCAGCCATTTTTTTAAAGGGGAGTCGGATGGGTGTTTGGGTCAAAAATGTCGATTTTCTGTGTTTCTTTTACTTTTAATCTGCATATGTATAGCTTTAATTTAAGACCAAGATTATCGATTTCTGTTTAGTAGTTTTATTTTTATAAGCATTTTTTCAGAAACTATGTACATCAGTTCTTACCAATACCTTAATTTTCTTTTGCGTTTCCTGAAATATAAGGTTTTTCAACACTTAGGAAAATTTTTCTCAGGAACTATAAAATATATCAGCGTGTTTTGTTTTATTATATCTTCCCTATTAATACCTATTTGATAAAAACTGAGGAATTTTAAAATATCTCTGCTCAATTTTAAATATCTCTGCAATACATATTTTTAAAAAACTCACTGTGAAAGTATTTTTTTATACTGTGAAATATCTTCAGTTTAAATTAAAGAGCTATATGTAAGGAACAAACTATAAAAACAATTCAAGTTCCTGAGAAAAATGTTCCTAAAGTTAGTAAAATTAACATGGGCGAGATAGAACCATCCGACTCCCCAGAGGCGATTGCGATCTGTCTCACGATGCAAATAGAACAAGTGAGAAATATCTCTATCAGTAAACAACGTCACGTGATTCCTCTTGACCAATGATATGTCCTGTTATAAAATCTGATTGAAACCTGAGGAAGAAACCCGAAAGGTGAAACCCAGATAAATCTCGCGGTTGTGAATACGAATTTGAAATAACCCTCAAGTTGTCCCTTCCTCGCAGGATTCGTGTTCTGGGGATATATCGCTACTTGACTCGAACTTGTGAATACGGCGGTTAGACCCCTTTTGCTCCACGTAATAAACCTTTGGGAGCCGTTTAACAACGCGAAATGGTCCTTCATACGGAGGTTGGAGGCTCCTACGTACAGCATCAGTCCTAACAAAAACGTGAGTGCATGAATCAAGATTCTTAGGAACATAAATTGAGCGTGAACTATGCCACTTAGAGGGGACAGGGCGCACTTCGGAAAAAGCCTTCTGCAACTTAGAAACAAACTCGGGTTGCGAAATGTCATGCTTATGTGTAGTAAAAAACTCGCCAGGTAACCTTAAAGTTTGTCCATAAACTAATTCAGCAGAAGTATGCCCGAAATCCTCCCGGATGGCAGTTCTTAATCCCAAAAGCACCAAAGGCAAAGCATCAACCCACGTAGAATCCGTGTAGCACATGAAGGACGCTTTTATGGTCCTGTGTGTACGTTCAATTAACCCATTAGCTTTTGGATTGTAAGCTGCAGTTCGTAAGCCCTCTATTCCAAAACACTTTAAGAAATTTAGATAAGTAAATGATCTAAATTGACCTCCTTGATAAAAAAAGAAATTTGGGAAGGGGTTCCAAAGCGGGCTATCCAGTTAAAAATTAAAGCCCAACAAACCGTTTCGGTGGTCATATCAGCAAGTGGGACCACTTCGATCCATCGAGTATAGCGGTCAATGACGGTCAAACAGTATTTAAACGTTTTGGCCAAAGGTAAGGGACCTATAAGATCCAAGTGGATATGCTGAAACCTAGCATTAGGCACAGGAATCGAACCAAGAGGAGAGGTCGTATGCTTATGCACTTTAGCCTTTTGACAGGATATGCATGAGCGACAAAACTCAGTTAAATCCTTCCTTACAGACGACCAAACATACTTTGCCGTTACCTGCTTGATGGTTGCACGAGTGCCGACATGAGCCAAATTATGAACAGATTCGAACACCTTGCGCCTGAGTGCTTTAGGTATAAAGATACGTACTTTATCGCCTGACACATCACAACACACAGCACCAGTGAAACCAGGTAAATTAACATGTTTAATACAAAGGCTGGATTTAGAAGGGTCATCCAAAAGTTCACGCAACTCATCGTCGGTCTGCTGCTTTTCTACAAGATCAGAAAAATCAAATGGCATTTCAATTGATTCAATTCTTGACAGGCAACAAAATTCTGAGACCCCTCAATATAACGTACGTCAGTAGTGAACTGTGAAATGAATTCTAACTGACGTCTCGGAGAATACTTCTCAGGTGCAAAGGCGTAAGTCAAGGGTTTGTGATCAGTAACCACATGAAAAATACGACCTTCTAACATATATCTAAAATTGACAAATAAATAGCAGTAAGTTCCTTATCAAATACAGAATATTTTGTTTGTGCATTATTCAATTTCTTAGAAAAAAATGATAAAGGAACAAAACCTTTTGGCGTCACTTTATGTAAAGCCCCAGCCACTGCGAATTCACTTGCATCTGTAAACAAAGCAAGGTCGCAATCTGGCTCAGGATGGGCTAGTTGTGTAGCATTTACAACTGAAAGTTTACATTTCTCAAAAGCCTCGTCTAACAGTGGTGTCCATTCAATTAGGCTTTTGTCATTTTTCTTACGACCACGAAGTAGATGATTTAGTGGAGCATGCAAGTCAGCCGCATGGGGGACAAAACGCCGATAAAAATTAACACAGCCAAGGAATCTTTGTAAATCCTTAATGGTTTTAGGCTTAGGGTAATTTGTGATCACCTCTGTTTTATCGGGGAGAGGTTTACATCCAAAATCATCCACCAAGTGGCCAAGAAAGGACACTTCACTTACTCCAAAAGTACACTTATTGACATTAATTGTAAGACCAAATTTAAGTAATCTTTCAAAAATTAATCTTAAATGCTTAACATGTTCAACTTCGTCCCTGCTTGCAATGAGGACATCGTCGAGATAAGCAAAGCAAAAATCAAGGCCAAAAAGGACCTCATTGATAAACCTTTGAAAGGTCTGCGGAGCATTACATAATCCATAAGGCATAAATACAAACTCAAAAAGCCCAAAAGGTGTAATAACTGCAGTTTTCTCGATGTCAGGCTCGAAGACAGGGATTTGGTTAAAGGCACGGACTAAATCAATTTTACTGAAGATTTTATTGCCTGCCAAACTTTGAGTAAAATCCTGAAGATTTGGCAATGGGTACTTATCAGGACGAGTTTTAGAGTTCAAAATGCGGTAGTCAACCGTAGGTCTCCAATCAGAGTTGTTTTTAGGGACCATGTGTAAAGGGCTGGCCCAAGGACTTTTGGAAGGTCTACAGATCCCGTGCTCGAGCATAAAGGCAATCTCATCTTTAGCTGCTTTAAATTTAGCTGGATGCAACCTTCTAGCTTTTGAGCAAACGGGAGGCCCTACAGTCTGAATATGATGCACGGTATCGTGCTTAACCTTGAGGGGCTGAGATTTGACCTTTGTAATCTCCGAAAACTCGGTAAGCAGTTCGTGAAACCTACCACTAGTGCTGATTACAGTTTTTACACTGGATGATAAAGTGGGTAAAACTTGACCTACACTCTTGCAAGAAGTTGTAGAATCGATTAGTCGCTTATTGCGAATGTCCACTAATAAACCAAACTTTTGTAAGAAATCAGCACCAATAATAGGTTTGGAAACATCAGCTATGATAAAAGTAAAGGTGAACCTCCTTCTGAGCCCAACATCGACGACAAGCAGCTTTGAACCATACGTCTTTATGCAAGTACCGTTAGCAGCATTTAAGGTATACCTTGAAGGTGTGCGACTACCTTTAAAAGTCCTTGGTAGTAAGCTTACATCTGAACCACTATCAATTAAAAAACGTAATCTGGTTTTGCGATCAGACATAAACAATCGGTGACTTAGGTTCCCACTTTCAGCCGGGGTCACCAATTCCGAACATGGGCTACCTAGTTTTTTGAAACATAGGAACAAGGATCAATACACCTTTTAGCTTTATCGGCAAAATTCTTATGGTACCAGCAAAGACCAAATTCTTTTGACTTATTGCCCTCTGCCGCACTGCGTGAAAATGAAACGGCCGCGAGAACGACCACGAAATTTTTGGTTTTTTAGCAGTATGCCAACTTTACTGTGCAGAGACTGAACTTCTGCCGCAAGACCATCTACTTGAGACTGCAAGGCCAAAACATTGGGTTCTGATGAGCCAGTGGGCAAGTCAGTTTGAATTGAGTCACAGAATTGACTCTTTTCGAAGTTGGTTACATCAAAAATCCTATCGGCTACTGTAGCCAAGCCAGCTAAATCCTTATCATCCAAGTGTACTTAAAATAGACTGGACAGAGCCGGGCATATGCGATAGCCAAATAGATTTCAAACCACTTTCCGAAAAACCTGCACCGGCTTGCTCACGCATTCTACGCAAAAAGGCAGAAGGTTTAAGGTCTCCCAAACACAAATCTTTGAGCACAGTTTGAATGCGCCGAACCTCAGAGACAGTATACTCCTTAATCAACCTATCTTTAACAACCGTGTACGGTGTTTTCGGATCCGGTGAACGGATCAAATCCGCTACGACCAACATAGTTTGTTGGTCAAGAGCGGCTACCAGGGATAGGAACTTCGTAGTCTCAGAAACAATTCCGCTTAATTTGAAACTTGCTTCAATACTGGCAAAGTAAAGTTCAGGAGATTCCGGCCAAAAAGAAGGCAAACGAGCAGAAATTTTATGAATATCACTAGCTTCAACAGTCTCTGAAGGTTCGGTAACATCTTTACTGGTTGACATTTTGAAAAAACTACAAAAGCACTAATACAAAATACAAGTAAAATACACTATTTGAAAGTACACAAGCAGCAGACCAAAGAGAAGTTACACTTACCAACCATTAAGTGGTTAACCGTTAAATAAAATAAACTGATTTCGAATTTAGAATTTTAAATAAAAGTTAAAATTAACGAAAATGACTGAAGCCGTCATATCCTAACGTCCGGGTCACCAGTTTTGGGAGCTAGTCGTGTTGGGATCAGGCTTTAAAAGAACAGTCATTTCGTAACAACAAACTTTAATAAAACATAACAATCAAAACAATAACTCCCAAAATATATACAGTGCACATTGGTTAAATAGGCCAACAATTGCCCGGATGTCCAACGTCACAATATCACAGTGCTGCCACAGTGCAGCCCGGATGTCCAACGTCACAATCACATCACCGTGCTGCCACAAAATCAATGAGTTTGTTTCAATACTTTGTCAAAGAAAACAAAACAACCAATGAAATCGCAGTATAGAGAGCGTGACGTGATAAGAAAGATTTCCATTATTATAAAACATGCTTTAAATATAAAACAGCCATTAAAATGTAATAAAAACAGAACCGAACAGCCCTTCTTAGATTTATGCTAAGCATTCAGATAAAACCAATAGAAAGAAAGAAAAAATAGCGCCCAAGTTCATTTTAAACATACGCATATCTTCAGATACTTTAGTGTAGAAATTAAACTTACCAATATTTTGCTCTAACGCTTATGACATCCAATCTTTATCTTAAAAAAAAGAACACAATAGAAAAGGCGCGCAAAAACTCCTTACTTGTAATCATAGAGTTTTGTAATACACTGATTTTACTCATAAGCAAAATAAAAACCTTAAAATTAACACGATGAATAAAAAGCGAATTTAAATAAATATGTCAATATTTTATTTTTATGTATTTTTTATACTTCCTGTTTCAGTGTATAGTCGACGATTCATCGGTACCTTTATTCTCAATAAAAGAAAATTACCTATAATAGCGTCTGTCTGGGTATCAGTTGGCATAATAAAATCTTATTCGCGCAGAAAAATTACTCGGTTTAAAAATAAATCCGATGGGGGGGGGGGTGGGGGGGGAGGACACTTTTTGATATTTATTTTCTTTGAACTTACTGATTTATGAGTGCACAATATAGCAACTCATAAAAAACAAAAAAAAAACAGCTCCACATTTTATTTTATCAGAATTGGAATTCGTCGGACGATAGGTTTTTGGCGAATGGCGATTTTCAAATTTTTTTAGGCGATTTTATCTTTTTAAGGGCCCACTTCCTGACTGGGCCCCTAGGCCCGGGTCAAAATTGGATAAAAGTTGGAGATCGATTTGAGTGGAAGGTTTGGTTGGCTGAAATGAGTGTCCATGTGACATGCGCTTTATTGCTTACACGTGCATTGTTTTGATATCTTGCCTTAACAGTCAAACAGTTTGAATGTGTAGTATATTATTTAGCATATTCAGTATCACCCCTAGAAACGCTCTAAAATATAGCTATGTAATGATATTGAACCCAATGCAAGAGGTCGAACTGTCCTTCAATTGAGGAAATAATTCTGTAAAAAAAAGGAAGCATACGCCTACAAAAGAAATGTATAGTCTTTTTGTTTTACGAGTGATAGTTTCGACTTGTCTAAAACACAGTTCGTAGGTGCTAAGAAGTGATAGGAGGACTATACTGTTTTCAGTCATGCGCAGTTAAAATAAGTTAATAAAATGTTTATCACTAAGGGCCCAGGAGTCAAGAGACCGGGATATTTATGATTTTAAAAACAAGTAAAGTTATAAATAAGGTTAAATATTAACTATAGTAAACCATGTAAAATACGCATTATGTATTCATATTATAGATAAAGTTATAACTTTCTATAATAATACATTTTTACCCTAGGTGCTATTAATTGTAGTTTAATTTCTTCAACCTCGATCAATATTTTTAGACGGAAAATAAATTTTAAATTTGGTGACATTTTGCACCGTTTCCAAATAAAATATAAATAACGAAGAAGATTTAAAAAAAAAAAAATCTAAGAAAGCATTTTGGATATCATATATTTTTAACGCTATAACCGATGAGCTAAGCAAATATTGTCGTTATAAGCAAGATATAACATTAAGGTCTATGGGCATTTCTTGGAACTAAACATTGCTTTTTTTGTTATTTTTTTAAAGCTTTGTTAATTTTTTTGTCTGCCAACGAAGACATTTTCAAGGTAATATCAAGCTATTGCATGCATTGAATTCATTTGAAAATCGCTTACGATTAAGAAGGATTTTTTTTTTAAGAATATATAAGTGCGATTTCACAATTCTTAATAAATTCGAATATGCAAAATATATAGAAGTTATAGAAAAAAAACTAATGAAACATTTTAAATCAACTTCCAAAAATACCTATTAAAAAGCATTTGCTTGATCAATCTCCATAGATAGACGTTCAGTCACTTACCCCATAAATGTCAATTGATATTGGAATTTTAAGCTGGGTGATAAGATTTCTCCTGTGGTTGCCATCAAATTTGACCGAAGACAAGTAGTTCTTGATTTGATCTACCCAAAAGACCCTTTGTCTGTCCAAGTCTACAATAAAAAGTTAATAATACTGAATATGTTTAGAAGAACAAGTATTCTTTATAAGATGGTTTAAATATTAGGCCAGTGTGCCTAATTATTGTGATAAACCCTAAATAATACAATGTTTTAACAGTCCTCAGAATTGATCAATTTTGATGTATTTTTTGTGATTTGTTTAAAGGCTGTTAATAATACATCCTTCTTCATACAAAAAAAATTAACGTTTAAAATACCAATAAAAAAGTTAGTTAAAACAGCGCCATTTCATACCGTATAAAATCAACCACTATACGAATAGGAAATTCTAAATGTGTTTTTTTCATTTATTATTCTTTTTAAATGTCAATAATTTCTCTGAGACAGCAACAATAGAATGGGCAGAAAGGGTGTCCTAGTGGTTAAGATTGCTGACCATTACGGTAACAGTCTGTGCACTGAACCGGGTGCGGGTTCGATTCCCGCCTTCGCCCTGGGTATAATTTCTCTCGCCGTGTTTCAGTAAAAATTCTGTCTGTCTCTGTCTTAATTGACGAATGTTTACAAACGCGTCTCTGATCAAGCACACAAGCCGGAAATACATGTACCAACCAACAGTTGTGTGTTGTTGGAAAAACTTACAGTGCTTAGAAGGGATAAACGTTAAAATTCACGGTTAAAAAAATGTTCTTTGTAAAATTCTGTGATTCTTTTAATGAAACTATTTAAAGACATTTGCTTTTTTGTTCAAATATTTTCGCTATCTGTAAATATTGTGCATATATATATAGCTAATAATAAAATGTACATAAAATGTAGTTAGAAAGATTTATTATCTATTGGTCACATGGCAAAAATGACCCAGTAGAACAAGTCCAAGAACATGTTTTTATTTAAAATGACTCAATACGATAATGGAGACGGCAAAAACACACGTCCTATTAATAGGAAAATAAGTTAAAAAAGTAAATATAAACAGGCAAGGATCCTTGGTAGCTTCGAAGATCACGTGACCAAATTAGCCAAATATATAAATTAAGTTCTTGCACCGTGCGAGTTCCTACAGCGCACTTTGTCAACTTGTGCATAAGTACAAACCTAAACGAAAAATAGAAAAAGGAATATTCTTTTGTAAACAAGAATCATAATGCGCAGTTCAAAAATTAGAAATAGGTGTGCTTTAATTAATGTTACATTTTGAAAAGTGAGGAGTATCAATTCTGCGTCGTGTATTTTACTATTCGAAATTAGTTGAATTTCTTACTTATAAACGCTTGACTTTCCGCTTACGGGATATATTTTCAAATTGTTTAGATTTTTCGCTGTCATTTTAAAAAAAATTAATACATGTGCCAGAGAGAGTGTCAATAAAAGTATGCAAGGATGCTTTGTTTACCTTAAAAAAGTTAATGTTTATGAAAATAATAGTTTTAGATTAACATTTTGGTACCCTTAATTTTTAGAACAAACTTACCTATGGCCAGGCTGTCTACAAATGCGATATCCTCCTTGACAATAACTTTCCTGTTCGTTCCGTCCATATTGCAACGTTCAATTTTCCAAACGAATCCGTGGTCAGACCAAAACATAAACCTATTGATGCCCGAATAAAAAAGAAAAAAAATTATGCCAAAAAAATATTACATTTGTCAAGCCGCCAAATCTTAATATCTCGTCGAAACCTGCACGTAGTCTTGAAGTTTAATATTGTTGAGTTTTAGAGTTTTAAAGGTGTAAAATATAAATCCGGAATAAAGTGTTTCTTAATATTCAAGATGTCACATCTTTCCCCATATCAGATGGGGCAAGGCAATGCCCATTTCTTTCTGGTTATTGCTTGCCTCTTGTCTGATGACAGAGCCTTAAAACAGCTACTTACGCCTCGTAACTGTAAGTTTAGGAATAGTGACAAGGTGGGTATTTTTAATAATTCAGAATGGGGCCACTTTGGAAGCAAGTCCACAGACAGTGGAACCGGGAGCAAAAATTCTAGGTGTTTTCCGTTTGAGATTTTCTTTTCACCTTTAAATTGTACAATGCCACCAATAATTGTACAATTATAATAGTTCAGTCCGCCTGTCTGTATGTCCGTTGGTCACCCTCTTTCATAGCCCAAACTACAAATGCTGCTACAGTCAAGTGTGATACGTCAAAAAAAAAACTCAGCGCATTGAAATTAAAGAAAAAGAATTAAAGAATCGTAATACATTGAAAATCCCAGAAGAAAATTTGAATTGGAAGTACATTTCTCAAAAAAATTAGGGGAGCACATGGTATAAACCCTTTCAATCCCAATGACTCCGTTTGGAATCATCAGTTTGCGATTTATTTTTCTATAAGTTATATTTCTTTTTGCATCGTTAGATGGAAGAATCATGTCTTTTGAAGAATTAAATAATGTTTGCTTTAATTAAATGAAAATATGAAAAACATGGTAACATGAAATTTACTCTGAAACAAAATTTTATTAAATAAATTGACCCTAAATTCTTCATGATTACATTTTTAGATGTTTAAAAATTGATTTAAACTATTTTTAACTAATAAAGTTTTGAAAAAAATTATTGTTACAATTTAATCAAAAGTTATGAAATCCAATTTTTTTCCTTAAATTTTAGTTAAAAAAATTAAGATTTTCAACCCTGTTTTGTACCATTTCATTCTGGATGAATTATGAATCTATTTCCCAACATTTATATTTTTAGAATAAAAATTAAAAAGTTGATACTGAAAGAGGTAACAAAAGCCAAAAAGTACACCCCTAATTGTTTGCAGCAGTGTACTTGAAAAAGCATAAGAAGCCATTGTTATAAGAATTAAATCACCATTGCCATTAGCAACAATTGATCGAGACACTTTATTTCTTTTAAATAATAAATTAAAGAAATTTATTTTTCAGGCATCAATCAGTTTGAAATGACGTCAAATATATATTTCACTAAGATATTCTTTGTTTGTATGTTGATATGAATTTTTTTGGTTTTATTTAAAAGAGAGGAATGTTACATATTTATTCTTTGAAACATAAATTAATTTAGCAAACGATAAGAAATTATTATTGAATTGTTTAATATGGAGTTAAAACTGTATTTGGCTCTGTACGAGATAGTGTAACAGCTAGTAACTGAAGGTAACACTAGGTGACACTACCTATCTGGCGGCCCCCTTATATGTAAGGCATGTAATCCCCTCTCTAGCGGTGTGTTTGCGCACTTGCTCTGTCTGATGTAGATGTATCAAGCAGACTCGAAAAGTCTAGTGCCTCTTTTTTCTTTCTGTAAGCCAATCCGATTGCATCCAATGTATTATAAATCAAAACCATGGAATATATTTAACCAAGAATGAAATAACTCTTCTTCTACAAATAACAATGAGTGGTTTCGTCGTCATATGCGATATTCCCAGGACCGTAACTTATGGGGGGAAAGGGGGGGGGCCTACCCCTACCCCCAATAATTTTACAAAGGGCGCCGTTAGGCGTCCAAAAAGGCGCCCTCTTTAACTTTTTTAACAATTCACTTTTGAACAATTATTTAACAATAATACGTAATTGTATCATTCTTTTATTTTCTTATTTCCCCTCAATTGTTTTTTTAGAGCGCTATTCGCGCCCAAAATGGCACACTCCCTAAGATTTTATAATGAACAGCAGAAGCATATACTGGTATGAAGAACATACTGGTATTTTTTAAAAATGATGGAAATCTTTCACTCCAGTTATTCCTTTCCTTTTTCCCACTTAGAAAATTCATACCGTCTTCAGTGGCGGATATATGGGGGAGGCTAAGGGGACTTTAGCCTTCCCCCCCCCCATGGGATCCAAACTTATACTAGATAAAAACGATTTTTGAAAGACAAAATTAAACTTTTAAAAAAAAAAAAAGTCTGTTGGTATTTCCCTAAGTATGAAACTGCCTAACAGTTTTGTCCTCTTTTGACAGGCTTCGATTCGGGCTGTAAAATGGGTAGTTCAAGTATCAATTACACTATCTTTTTCTGCGCCTAAATGTAACTGGATGTTAGACTAGTTGGACTAGGACACAAAAGACCATCATAACATAGCTATTTAGGATTTTATGTTCTGTGTGTAGGGGAAATCCGTTATCTTGAAGTCGATAACCCTAAACAAGACAGTATCAAAGGGACGAAAGTGATTTTCAAGGAAAGCATACTGTTGGTGGACATGACAGTAAAAAGTGCTGATTGATCACACGATTCCCACGGGGGACTGAAGGATAGAAAAGGTGGCTGTAAATTGGGAGCGCTATTGTTGTGTACAAATGTCGTTTAAAATAACAGTTTTATTTTTCATTGCAAATAAAAATAATTTAAGAAATTACTATTTACTCATTTTATTACTTATTATATGTATCATTTTAAGGAGTTAAATTTAATCTATTTTTTAAATATGTACTTGTACATAAAAATAATCTAAATTGATAAAGAAATCTAATTTTATAATTATAAATAGAAAATGACAAATGTAACTTTTACAATTAAATTGCGTGCCAAAGCTACTTTTCGATAATTTCCTGAAGCATAATGTTTGTTTTTTGCACGATTGTATAGATATTCGCATTGCTATTATAGAAAAGTGTATAAAAAATCAATTAGCGGGGGGGGGGGGGGAAGTTCTGTAGCGAAAATATTCTATGCATGTTATGCCGAAATTTCAAATTTTTTCAAGGTACTATTATAAAGCCAATAATTTGTAGGTTTAAATTTATCATAACTAATTCAGTGTCGATATTTTCAAATTAGGTTAATTAAGTTTGACCAATTTACAAATTAATTGTTAAACAATTAAATAAGTCATTAATAATTATTTAATTCTCAGGAATTAAAAATTATTTCATTAGTAATTAATAATGATGTAAGTAGTAATTAATAATTATTTCTTTGCAATTGAAAATAGTTTAATTAGTAAAAATAATAATTGATAAAATAATAATTAATAACAATTTATTACTTTGATTAGAAAGTTAAATTAATTCATAAGTACTAATTAATGTAATTAGCCGTTAATAATGATTCATAACTGACGAGGCTCCAAAAAAATGCAACAGGGAGCCAAAACAAGGTCCTCCCCCCCAAATAAAATGTCCACGTTACGGCCCTGGGTATTCCCACCCAAACCCTGTTATCTACAAGAACGTGGATTGCTTATAGATACTTTTCTCCTGTTGAACACAGCTGTTGTGTGGAAGCGGTTTAATAGGGATTGTCAGTCTCATAGAGCTAAAGCATTAGTTTTGGAATCACAACTTCCACAGAAGTATTGCTTTGCCATGTTAGCCCTTTTTTCCCAGGTATGGGAATCAACATAACATCGAAAAGAAGCAAATTTGAAACGAAAATGTTATCTTGTTATTTCATTATATATTTTTGAAGTTTTAAAATGCCACAAATGCCCAGTAGATGGCCACACAATTTTAAAACATTATCAATTAATAATTAAATAACCGAATGTTATTTTCTTTTCAATTTTTTAAAAATTGATGTTATAATGATTTCCATACCTGGGTGAAAATGGGTTAACATGGCAAAGCAATTCTTTGGCGAAAGTTGTGATTTCAAAACCAATGCATTAGCTATTAGCTCCATACGACTGACAATCCCTCTTAAGTGACAGATTCTGTTACAAACCTACTAGTTTTGTAATACTTGCCCTTCAGCCGGGTTGAGGACTATGGCATGGGGTTTGATGCCTTCCTCCTTGAGGACAGTTCTCACCATGGACCCGTCTAATCTGGACACACCAATTGCGTCATTATAATATTCCGTCCAGTAGATGAGGTTGTGTATCCAGTCCACAGCGAGGCCGTAGGAGTTAACACCACTTCTAAGAACAGAGGGGCGAGCTCCCTCCTGCCACAGCGGGGCTCTAGTAAGACAGAAAATCCTAGATTAATAGGAAAGGCCTGTGAGAAAAGTAAAATGTATTTTATAATCTTGTCATTTTATTATTATCATCTTAGTTTTCATTCGCAGTGGATTAACTTGTTCATTCAATATATGCCCAGACTTCCATCTTTTGGTCCACAATCTCCGACTTGCCGCAAATCCTTCTATATACAACATATCGTCACTGGACCAGGGTTCTAAATTACGAGGCGTAATTGGCTTGTGTGTAGCCGTTAACGTACCTGTAGTCAATCCGCTTTCGTGTGGAGTGTTGAAACGTGCTCTTTGCTAATTGGTTCCCCAGTGTTAACTTTCAGTTCAGAAATATTTTCACATTTTCCATCACCTACCCATGTCACGCGTATGATATTTAATTATCTCCTCCATGCTATAATAGGGTATTTGACTAAAAAAAATTTACTGGCTTAAAATATTTTTATGCCAACAATATTAGACCCGTATTTTTTCTTTTTTTCAAATACCCAATAAAAAGGAAGGAAAATGAATTCTAAAATTAGGACGAAAAATTACGCCCCAAAACGCTTTGTGGCTGTCACGTGGTATCTATATGACGTCACCAGTAACTATAAACAAACTTTGAAACACCATTTTGGAATCTACTTTAAGCAAATTTGAACTATCCACTTCTGTAAAACCTCCTTTCTTTATCTATATAATTCTTATTTTAATAGTATATTAGATTAAATCCAGTTTAATTGCAAGCAAAAAAACATCACACCGGATTGTTTATATATACTAGGGACGTCAGCCAAATCGAAGTGTTTGTGATCACGTGACGTACCGATGAAAAATAAGCCATTTTAAAATGACTTTTACTAATTATTTAAAGATTTATTTTGCAAAAAAATATATACGTTTGTTATTTTTGAGCTCAAACTATAATTACTAAAGTATTTTATGCGATACGGTCAAGTACCCTATTTAGAACACTTTTAAACAAGAGTTGGTTAGTTAGTTTGAATTACCATCGCACTAGAGCTACACGAGGGCTAGTGGCAACGGACGTTTTAATTTAGAACCACAGTCAAGTGACGCTTTTAAACGAGAAGTTCTTAACCCTCTGATGGAGAAGCAAATTGGCTAAAGTTGAAACTTGTTTTCACTGCATGAGATTTATATAAAAATTTTAACTGTAAATTTTATTTCTTAAACTTTTAAAAAAATATATTTCTGTAGTAGATGGTTATAAGTGGCTCCTCTAAGCTTTACATTTTAAAATTTAATAAAATTATTAAATTTATAAATTTTCCAAAATTATGTGTGTTGCTGGAAACCCTGACACCCAAATGACGGGTTTATCTGTCTGTATCTCTCAGATTTCCTGTTACTGAAGAGGGATTGCCATTCTCATAGAGCTAATGCATTAGTTTTCGTATCTCAATTTCCGCAGAAGTATTGCTAAGCCATGTTAGCCCTTTCCCCCCAGGTATGGGAATCAACATAACATCGAAAGGAAACAAATTTCAAACGAAAATGTTTTCTAGTTATTGAATTATATATTTTTAAATTTTTAAAATGCCAAAAATATACAGCAGATGGCGAAACTATTTTAAGACTTTATCAATAAATAATTCAATATCCGGATGTTATTTTCTTTTTAATTTTATTTTAAACTGATGTTACGATGATTCTCATACCTGGTGAAAATGGGATAACATGGCAAAACAATTCTTTTGCAGAAGTTGTGATTTCAAAACTAATGCATTAGCTCTATGAGACTGACAGTCCCTCTTAAAAACTTAATGAAATTGTTATAAAAAACAAGTTTTCAACAGTAACTGAAACCTAGAACCGCTTTTACACAAGATTTATACACGTTAGAAAAAAATGGTCAAACACAATGCCGCTTTGTAAACAAATACTGAGTAATCAAAGAATCATCTTGTTCTACATTTTATGACGTCTATAAAAACTCTGATTAATAACAAAAATATTTTTTCCTTCATTTATTAATTTTAAATAAGTAAAGTTTCTCATGCTATTGTAGATAATGCAACAGCGATTTAAATGACATCAAAAAATAATTTCAATGCTATAAAGGAGGTTACAATTAGACAGCCGAAAACGATAAAATTACCAAATTTCAATGCTAATGCAATGGGTAATTCACCGTCAGACAGTGGAAGATGTCTGTCCGGACGTACAGACAGACGAACAAAAAGTATGATAGATAGATCTCTGATGTCATATCTTTCTAACAAAAAAAAAGGTTTCCGACGGATAAAACCTATTTTGGAAGGGACAGACGGACATTGTCAGCATGTCAACTCAATCTGCTTATACTTTCTCATTTACTATGTTTAATGTTTTTTTTTTATTTTTTCAATTATTTCGAATTAAAAAAAGAAAATGAGTCTTAAAATATTAGAAAAAAATATAATTGAACAGAAAGTAGATGACTAACTGCATTTAGGTTTTAATATGAGTCCTTAATTAATGTTGCGAATCGTTGTTGTTGAAATTAAAGAGTGGCCATTTAAATAAATTATTTATTCAATAGTAATGTACAGTCGACGAACATCTATTTTGTTTCCATCAATATTATCAGAAATGTTGATGAAAATAGTTCATCAACTCAGAACTCTCCATTTTGAAATTTTATTTCACCAATACACAGGTCAAGCCCGCGCTATTTTATAATCAAACAAGAAGTCATAAAGAACTAAAATAGCCTACTTTCCTGTTACTTAAATACTTACTGAAGTTCTAATCGGGAAAAAAACTAGGTTCCTAAAGTTAATATCATCAACAGGCGTTTCTACACTAGATTTATACACATTAGAAAAAAAAATCGAAACACAGCACCCAGCTATAATTTAAACTTCTAAAAGCTAAAATCAACTATTTTCCTTAATATTCTTTCGCAAATTAATTAAATATTATTTATCATCTGCTCGTGATTTATTTGTAGTTCGAAGAATAATTAAATATTTATTAATAACAAAAGTAATGAAACTACTACAAATTGCATTAAAAAATAAGAAATGTAAATTAAAACTAAGCATAATTGCATGCAAAAGTATGCCTTGCCGCTTTCTTGGTAGATAATTAATGAATAATCGGAACAAATTGTGCTACATTTTATGACGTCATTCCAAACTGATTCATGAAAATATTATTTTGCTTCAAATATGTTTAAATAAATAAAGTTTCTCATGCCATTGTTGATTTGGCAACAGTGATTTAAATGACTCAAAATTGAATTTCAATGCTAATTTAATGGGAAATTCGCCGAAAGATAGTAGATTTATGTCCGTCCGGACGTACAGGCAGACGGACAAAAAGTATGAAAGTTGGGTATATGAGGTCATAGCTTTGTAACAAAAAAAGGATTTTTAGGATCCGATAGATAGAACCGATTTTGGAAGGGGGTGCGGACAGACAGACAGACAGACGGACAGACAGACAGATGGACATCAACCGCATTTCAATACCTACAGTGATTTAAATGACTCAAAATTGAATTTCAATGCTAATTCAATGGGAAATTCGCCGACAGATAGTAGATTTATGTCCGTCCGGACGTACAGACAGACGGACAAAAAGTATGAAAGTTGGGTATCTGAGGTCATAGCTTTCTAACAAAAAAAAGAATTTTTAAGATCCGATGGATAGAACCGATTTTGGAAGGGGGGTACGGACAGACAGACGGACATCGACCGCATGTCAATACCTACTATTTTTAAATAAAGTTTCTCATGCCATTGTCTATTTGGCAACAGTGATTTAAATGACTCTAAATTGAATTTCAATGCTAATTCAATGGGAAATTCTCAGGGGCGGCGGCAGCAGAGGGGCTAGGGGGGGGCTCAAGCCCCCCTGTCGGGCAAGGCTATCCCCCCTGTCGGAAAAATATTGAATTTCGTCGGGGTGAAACTAACTTATGATATCAGAAAAATTTGAGTCGGAAAAAAACCTTTTAACCGCTTCAAAATTCAACACTGTTTCGCATTTTCCACAACTGTCGTCTCAGTCGTGATTCGTATCCTTCTTCAATTGACCTTGAGTGCATACCACTAAGCGGCGAAATGTAATTTCTCTTTTATCGTCCCACCACCCCAAACAGTGGGGGTGTACCTGTAGAAACCCTCTAAAAGCTGAGAAAAACAAAAACAAAAAAAGGACGTTCTTTTGAGTTTCCAGCTAGTATCATATGTCACCACTGCTGACAAATTTATGGCCTCGGGGAACTTGTCGTGGGGTGCATAGTTGACCTTCGTAGGAAGGTTCATTACCACTAAGAGTTTTCTTCAGAACGGATTTACGGTGCACTTTTAAAAGATTTGCTTTTTTGTAAGAAATAAAGAATGTAAAGGAACAGACTACTTGTGGTATGTTTAACCTCAATTAATTTTATTGGATTTTTTGGATGTATTTTAATATATATATTTTAATTTTAAAAGAATGATTTCCTCGATTATTGATATTTTTTGTGTTAAAATTAAATAGCAGCAAATTTGTTGTTTGTGCTCGTCTCGGCACGTAAAAAAAGCTACGCAGTTTGAAATATCTTAAAATGTTGTTTTCAAAATTGCTTTCAAATTTTGTATGTTTTTTTTTAAATACAAAATATGTATCCTAATTGTTTTTACTCTCAATTGTCAAAGTGCAAATAATGAGTACCTATTGCTCTTTTTTTCTAAAAATTTAAATAACACTCAGTTTAATGACTTTTATGAATTAATCAAAGTAAAATAATGCCCAGCTAGTATCCTAGCTTAATAATAGACAATCATAGCTTAATAATAGACAATATAAGCTTATTTTGGTGAATTACAGCCAAACTGAACTTTAAGCGCATTGCGCTCGATAAAAGGATAACGTTTCCTAAACTCTCTGCAACATTCAAGAAAAGTAAAATAATTATTTTTTAATATTATTTGTAGTGGCCAATAAAATGTTAGGTTTCTATTTGTTAATTAATACCTATTTTAATTGAAAGCCTTAGATTTCCTCTACACACACTTTTAATTTTTGTTTTAAAGTAAGAGGTTTAAGAGTTTATTAAATAGTTACTAAAGTTAATAGTTTAAAATCATTCTAAAGAAATTATTTGATTTCTAACGAATGAATTAATATTTAATATAATTGTTAATTAATTACAATTAATTAGCCATTTAAGTTAATTAAAACTAATTAACTATATTAATAATAAAATGATTATTAAACTTTATTTTTAATTAATCATAACTAATGTAGTTTTGGCTAAACCTTAAACCAAGGAGGCAACATCGAACTTTTGTAACGAAATTTGGAACCGCGGTCAAGTGACGCTGGAGACGGGAGGAGGGTGATACTAATGAATTAGGCTCTCGAACTAAGTTGCATAGGGGCCCATAAATCCTGCCGGCTGCCCCGGTTGTATTGAAACAACACAATATTGTGTAATTTGCAATTTTTACACAATACTCGTGTTCCATTTGTGTGTAGTTTGAATACCATTTTTTTTCAAAATGTGTTTCTGCATAAGGTTATCTCATGATAAAATTTTCATACGTAATTCAGCCCAACTAAACTTAAAAAAAAAAGTTTATAAGATTATTTAAAGAATTTTTTTTCCACTTTTAAAGAGATATATTTCGTTCGTAGCAAAACGGACAGTTTAAATTATATGTTTTAATAATTAATAATGCGCGTATAATTTAATGCAAAGGTCGGTTAAAAAAACAGAGTTAAAATTTTGCTATTAATTCGAATGAAATAAGAGAAAAATTAAAATATAATAAACTGTTTTTCTAACTTTTCTGACACATTTAACAAATAGGGTATATATCAACATTAATGCATCAAGAATATTTTTTTTAAAAATACATTGATTTTTATTTTAATGCAAAATATTTCATTAAAAATGTCCGGTTTGTCCTATTTTAGTTCATTCTGTAAAACTAAAAGGGAACGCTGCTTCCTCTTTGTGGGAGGACAAGAATATATTCTTTGAAAGCAAGGAGGACTGTGGAACAGAGAGGGGTCGGAAGTCCTGGGGGGAGGGGAGGTCTTCAGTGACGCACCCTAACTTTATATCTTTCTACCACCACCTCATTCGGCACAAAACGAAGGTTCCAGTATCAATTTCACGTCTTGTTTTTCTTGGAATTTTTTTGTAGGATGCACCCCCCACCCCGTCTCTTAGCCAATAGACCAGTCTCTCTGTGACTAACTAGAAAGCTCGAGAGCGGGGGGTCTTTTGGAAAATAAACACACACAAGGCAGCTCGTTCTGTACTTGTACTTGTTATTCATTGTCGAACTTAAAAGCGCTAGAAAACTCCAATAGTTTGAAGTGTATTTCACCTATATTTTTATAAAAAAAAATCATATTTTGGTTCAAAAATTAATTAATGTAACCAAAATATAACTCAATTCTTACAAAATAAATCGCGAATTTTGATAAGTCTTCACTAATTATGATATTGAGGTAAGTGACGATTTGTTATAGTTTATGTAATTATTCATTGTCTGTATTTTTTAATTGTTATCATTTTTGCATTTCTATATGATGTGAAGCTTGTTTGTTAGTTACCATTTTTTTAAATAGGCAGCCTTAGATTTATTTACCCAAAACGTGAAATTTTTTGTTAACTTATTTAAATCAGTAACTTAAATCCTCATTAACTTTATAATACATCAGTAACTTTAATCCGAAATAAGTGTTTAAGCGTGTTTATTAATAGTTACCATGTGTTTAAGTTCATCATTAATGAAGAAATTTGACGTCTTATGATAAAATTTATTTTATTTGTAATAAATAATTAAATTTTTAATTAAAAAGTTATAATTAATAATTTTAATTTATCAGTACTAAGTTATGCAAATTAATGAATGTTATTGGTTACAACTAATTTTGTTTTACACAGATAATTATAATTAGTTAGAATTATAAATATTTATTAATTAGCATTTTCAGTTAAAAACTACATTGATAATTATTATAAGGAATTTTTCTTTAAAGCGAGTCGGCAACTTCAAAATTTTGTAACTTGGAACAATCCTGTCTACGCCACTGATTCTAATAGTTCTCATTCCATGTGTACCACTACCACGGTATTTTGGAGATAATGATGCAAAAAAATATAATCTGGAAGAATCCTAGACTAGGGTAACCTCGATTTTGTCGTCCAATACCTGTACAGTTTTGTAAAGGAATCAGCACTAGCTGAATTTACCAACACGTAGGGAATACTTAGAGCTAAAAAAAATGTTGTAATTTTAGCCTAAATTAGTTTAAATAAGGAAAAATAGGGCTTCATACTTCTAAAAACATGTAAAATTAGATGTTTTTAGCCCATTGGAAAAATTTCAGAGTTTAAACCTTGTTTGTACCCCTTTTGTCAAAATGTGCACCCCTAAAAAATCATTTGGCAAGGCATCCTACTGTTTGTTTTGTGGAAATTTTTGAGGATTTGTATCGAGTTAAAAAAGAAATCTGTATAGTAGCGCGTTTAGCTTTAAAAAAGTTTGAAATAGAATTTTATAATTGAACAAAACTATTAATCGATTTCTAAATTTTTTGATGAATTGCGTTTTTTGTTTCATTTTTGAATATTAATAATAACCTTGCGAAGTGTTCACGGTTTGATGTTGATTGTTGGTTATATTTGGACCAATTCGAGAATGTATATGTTAAAAAAAAAACTTTATTTTTTAAATTATACCGAAGCCCCCCCGTCGGGGTACGCCAGCCCGTCGGGCAATTCCTAGCGCCACCACTGGCCCGACAGATAGTAGATTTATGTCCGTCCGGACGTACAGACAGGCGGACAAAAAGTATGAAAGTTAGGTCTCTGAGGTCATAGCTTTCTAACAAAAAAAGAATTTTTAAGATCCGATGGATAGAACCGATTTTGGAAGGGGGGTACGGACGGACAGACAGACAGACGGACATCGACCGCATGTCAATACCTACTTTTTCATATTTTTAATTCTTTCGACTTAAAAAAAGAAAAGTTGGCTAAAAAGGCATAATGTAAGGTATCTTACTTGTTTATTTTGTTACGAAAAAATCAGGATAATCAAAGACAATTAGGTCATCAACAAATTGGAAAGCAGTGAAGTTTAAACGAGTGTAGTTTTTTCAAACCAGTGTAAAAACATATTTGCAAGGATAGTTGAAAAGGAACTACCTTGTGGTATTCCATTAACTTGTTGGTAGATTTTTTCACCATTGTAAATAAAATTATTAAAATTAAATCAAATTATAATCAAAAAAGGCATAATTTAAGGAATATTACTTGTTGATATAGTTTTTGGAATCAGTCCAGAAAAAGACCTTGCTTTTCATGTGATAGTCTACGACTCGCGGTGTTGCAATACCAGACATCAAGAGCGAATCCGAGCCGGATGCGAAGCTGAAATTACGAATGGCATCATCGCAGTACAGCAAAAAAGCCGAACCATCTGTAGAAAATAAAATATAAAGTTTACATTTATATTTTAATGCACCTGTTCTATTAGGTTTAGTTTAGTTTGAATTATCGTCGCACGAGGGCTATTGGCGACGGGCGTCGTATTTTAGAACCACAGTCAAGTGACGAGCCTACACCTGAGCTGTTTTATTAGGATTAAGGGTCTTGCATGGTAACTGCTATCTATACAATTCCATTCGAGAAACTTTTATACTCATTTCTGGATCACGGTCAATATTATGAAATGTGCCAATTTACAGATATAATAAGGCGTTTCAGATCTAACGACGAAAGTAAGTTATAATATCAACCGTTAATTTAAACATTAAAATATAGCCATATATTGTACCGTCACGTCTTAAGCACATGTTTACGTGAAATTGGTAACGGAATTGCATTTCGGTAACAGAGGGAAAATTTCTAAACCTTATACCTACATGAATAATTTATTACATATTTTTTTGTCAAGTGTACGAAAACTATCATTTTATACCATATATATATTTAGTATTTTTAGGTTTTTTATGGTTGAGTTACCAGTGTGAGGTACTCAAAAGTGCCTGAATTTCAAAACTTAAATTATTGTTTGATTTTCTAACGAAATGTTTTGAAGTTGAAGCATGGAACTTTGTAAACAGTCTAAGGGGACGATCAAATGTCGTAGTTCTTTTCTGGAAATAACGTTTTCAGCCGGTTCATATTACCGATCTGACATGTAAACGTGTGACAACCATATTTCGCATTTCATAGCGTATTTCTGGTACATTTTTAGAAAAAAGAGGCATAAATTGCTAAAAGACATATTAAGACACATTAAGAATGAGGAATAAAGCTGTTTTTAAAAAATTATATTTGTTACGACAATATGAAACGAATAAGATATCTTTGAAAATATGCATTTCTAGTTGTAACACGTTACAGATCTGACTTTTGATAACTTCAAAACCTCTCCCCGTATGAAATAAACACAAAATGTGGCGATTTTATCAAGATTTCATGAAAAAGTCGTTACTTAGTAAAAAAAATTATAGTTTTAGATACAATGTTTTTATAAATAGTACCATTCAAAATGTGTGTTGGGACGGAAAGTGACCATTTTCCGCATATTGAACACTAAAGTATATGAGAGATAATCACGAAATTCATCTCGAAAATTCTGAACAACGCTATTTTAAATGATAAATGACTGATCAGTATTATTTTAAAATAGTAATAAGTAATAATTTTTAAATGAATTGAAAATTTTCATATAAATCTTTTGTATTATGGCTATCTACTATTGACATTTTTGAAAAAACGAACACTTCAATTCATTCCAATTTATTACTTTGAGTATTTTATTATGTATTAATAATTTTAACTTTTAAAAAGTGTTGTTCTGTGTTATTTAAAAAAAAAATTGTGAGTATATATACACCTCTGTAAGAATACTTTATTCAAAGATAATTTAAAATGTTCTTGCTTTGGAATTGTATAAAGATCTGTCACCATACAAGACATTTAATTTGGCAAAAAATTCGAAAAATAAGATGCATAAAGATACGCTTAAACGTAATTTTAGAATTTTTACTCTCAAACAACCTAATTTGAAGGGTCTAGTTACAAAACTGACATTCTCCAAAGTAACTGAGATATAGGGCCCGGCCCGTTCATTGGCGACTTCGCCCAATACAGTTTATGATAGTGGAAAGTCACCAAAGAAAGTGCCGGGCCCTATATCTTAGTTATACGTTGGAGAAAGTGTGTTTTGCTTCTAAACCCTTCAATCGCAACTGCACTTTGAAAATATTACGTATTGAAAATCAATAATTGAAATAAAGTAGAACCTCGATTATCGGACCCTCTTCTCTCCGGAACTCTCTGTTAACTGACCATCCATAAAGAGTCAACATAACAAAAATTCTCTCAGAAGGTCATTCTCAGTTGTAAAAATGAAATTCCAAAGCCGATATTGAATGTGGTTAAAATCGTAGATTTTATAATAAAACTTCGGTAACTCTACAAATTCAAAGCTTACTTCCGGTACTAATCCTAATTTTTCCTGAAAGTCTGGGAAACTTTTAAAATCGTGAGATTCCAAGTGATATCTGCTATAAAACGAAAAATAAGCTATTTTTTAGAACACTGTTCGGAAATTAAAAAAAAAAAATACAAATTAAAAAATAATTTTAAACACTTTTATGTCAGCCATGATTGCCACAAGCCACAATTTCAGAGTTATTTTAGCACTAATATTAAATTGTCTGCAAAACGTAGTGGATTAATATTTAATATAAAATTATCTATTATTCGGAATTTTCGATTATCCTACCTACCATTGGTCCCAATTAGATCGGATAATCGAAGTTCTACTGTAGAGGAAAATGTATCACAGAGCGTTTGGAAACAATTATGCAATGTTACCTTGGTCATCAGCTGTGACGAGGCAGGGCAAGGTGAAGACACACAGAGAGGCGCTTAAAAGCAATTTCAGCATTTTTCTTCGAAAAACCATTTGTTCTAAATCTAAACATTGGTCTGGTCTACTTGCGATGTTTATGCAAAAAAATATATGGTTTCATTTAAGCTTTCAGACGGGGAAATGGGCTTTTTCCGGCCTTGCGAATTGCATTTCCTTTTGATATCGTCTAATTGGAATGTTATAATTGAGAAGTTACATATTCGCGTCCCTTTTTTCGATAACTGACATTTTATCTTTCTGCTTTGTCACGATTAATAAAATAGAATCTGTTTTAGGTTGTGTGTTAGAGCGTAATTTCTAAACCAAAATCCAACTTTCCCCACATGTAAAGGATGAATGATGGAAATGAACTAATTTTTTTTAAAGATAATCTTACTAATGCTAGAATTGGATACTAGTAGTAGGGGAGACCGAGTCTAGTTTTTCAATGGGGCAGGTTATCCGGCTATTTTTATTTTAAGATAGGTCCTCTTAATGACGTCAATGGTTGAACTATCTTGAATGAATATTTTAGTTTATTAAAATCTGTTGTTTTGGTCAGAAGACCTATTTCTTCAATTATGAGTAATTTTCTGGTGTTTATATATTTGAAGCTTTTAACAAAAGTACATGAATGGACGATGGAAACAGCCACGCCTGCGGTGATGTCACTACTACGTCAAACGTTTACCCCACAAACAAACCAACCGGCAGCTAATAATTCATATTGACGACACGGTTGCGTCATACATTGCCTACTCTCCGACAAAAAAAACACGCACTGCCTCATTGGAATCATCCATTAATTGTATTGTTCAAACTTAATATGCACTTATGGATTCTTTATTAAGATAATAATACATTTAATTTGCAAATAACTTATACAATGACTCGTAGATTTAGTTAAGGTAATCAAAGTTCCTAAATAATGAAATATATTTTTTTCGTAATGTGTGCATTTGGAAAACATATCCGAACTATTTTCTCGTAGGAAAATTATTCTCGGTCGATGGAAACGAGCAAGTAAGTGAGAGCTAGTAAGTAAGAGCTAGAGTGCAAGTATGAAAACCCAGTTTGTTTTTTTAGGTCGTAAAAATTGAATATCTAATGTGCTTAGAATTAATTTTAAAACATTCCTTATGATGTTAGAATTAGGTCAGCAGCAGTGGCATCTCTCAACATGACGTCATTGTTGCCAATTAGTGTATTACAACGTTCAACGTTAAGGGGCGTTTATTAATCATGTGATGCGATTGTGACGATTTTTTGACACTCCGTCCCCCCCCCTCTTCCCCCCCGGTGATGTTTCTGTTTTGGTGAATTTCTCTTTGGTGAATTTCTCTTTTAGTGAATTTTAAGTAGTTATTTTTTAAGTTTTGAAATATGGTTCGAATAACCACGATAAATATTATTTAATATTTTAACGAATTTAAGTCTAGCATAATACTGGAATTTAACTATATTTTAACTAATTAAAAAGTACGGTGAAAATTACGTGATATTTGACGAAACTTGATGATTTATTTTACTATTTTTTTTTTAAATATGTGCTTTTAGAGGTACTAAATGTCAGCTGTTTAATTTTAAGTTTTCAGACTAGCTGTAACATGAAAAAGAACATCAAGTTGTATGTTTATTATTTGCAGCAGACACTATTAATAAAAAAATTAGTTTATTAAACAAAATTTGAATTTATATTTAAATGACTTTTCTTCATTTTCTTGAAAACAAACAGACGCTTCGCGATTTATTTGCCGGCAACAATAACAGCTGCACCTATACACTGTTCTAATTAACACGCACTTACACAGCTCGCACTAAGATCTGAACTCGCCAATAGCCCATATGCAGCTCTAGTCTATAAATACCAAACTAACCAATGAAAAAACAGGTTTGCTAAGTGAAGCTATTGAGAGCTTGAATAATTTCTGAATTCGACTTGGAGGCTTTCAATAGTTTTTCTCGTCAATAGCCCATATGCAGCTCTAGTCTAGTAGCAACCAAACTAACCAATAAAAAACCGGTTTGCTAAGTGAAGCTATTGAACGCTTGAATAATTTCTGAATTCGACTTGGAGGCTTTCAATAGTTTTTCTCGTCAATAGCCCATATGCAGCTCTAGTCTAGTAGCAACCAAACTAACCAATAAAAAACCGTTTGCTAAGTGAAGCTATTGAAAGCTTGAATAATTTCTGAATTCGACTTGGAGGCTTTCAATAGTTTTTCTCGTCAATAGCCCATATGCAGCTCTAGTCTAGTAGCAACCAAACTAACCAATAAAAAACCGGTTTGCTAAGTGAATCTATTGAACGCTTGAATAATTTCTGAATTCGACTTGGAGGCTTTCAATAGTTTTTCTCGTCAATAGCCCATATGCAGTTCTAGTCTAGTAGCAACCAAACTAACCAATAAAAAACCGGTTTGCTAAGTGAATCTATTGAACGCTTGAATAATTTCTGAATTCGACTTGGAGGCTTTCAATAGTTTTTCTCGTCAATAGCCCATATGCAGCTCTAGTCTAGTAGCAACCAAACTAACCAATAAAAAACCGGTTTGCTAAGTGAATCTATTGAACGCTTGAATAATTTCTGAATTCGACTTGGAGGCTTTCAATAGTTTTTCTCGTCAATAGCCCATATGCAGCTCTAGTCTAGTAGCAACCAAACTAACCAATAAAAAACCGGTTTGCTAAGTGAATCTATTGAACGCTTGAATAATTTCTGAATTCGACTTGGAGGCTTTCAATAGTTTTTCTCGTCAATAGCCCATATGCAGCTCTAGTCTAGTAGCAACCAAAACTAACCAATAAAAAACCGGTTTGCTAAGTGAATCTATTGAACGCTTGAATAATTTCTGAATTCGACTTGGAGGCTTTCAATAGTTTTTCTCGTCAATAGCCCATATGCAGCTCTAGTCTAGTAGCAACCAAACTAACCAATAAAAAACCGGTTTGCTAAGTGAATCTATTGAACGCTTGAATAATTTCTGAATTCGACTTGGAGGCTTTCAATAGTTTTTCTCGTCAATAGCCCATATGCAGCTCTAGTCTAGTAGCAACCAAACTAACCAATAAAAAACCGGTTTGCTAAGTGAATCTATTGAACGCTTGAATAATTTCTGAATTCGACTTGGAGGCTTTCAATAGTTTTTCTCGTCAATAGCCCATATGCAGCTCTAGTCTAGTAGCAACCAAACTAACCAATAAAAAACCGGTTTGCTAAGTGAATCTATTGAACGCTTGAATAATTTCTGAATTCGACTTGGAGGCTTTCAATAGTTTTTCTCGTCAATAGCCCATATGCAGCTCTAGTCTAGTAGCAACCAAACTAACCAATAAAAAACCGGTTTGCTAAGTGAATCTATTGAACGCTTGAATAATTTCTGAATTCGACTTGGATGCTTTCAATAGTTTTTCTCGTCAATAGCCCATATGCAGCTCTAGTCTAGTAGCAACCAAACTAACCAATAAAAAACCGGTTTGCTAAGTGAATCTATTGAACGCTTGAATAATTTCTGAATTCGACTTGGAGGCTTTCAATAGTTTTTCTCGTCAATAGCCCATATGCAGCTCTAGTCTAGTAGCAACCAAACTAACCAATAAAAAACCGGTTTGCTAAGTGAATCTATTGAACGCTTGAATAATTTCTGAATTCGACTTGGAGGCTTTCAATAGTTTTTTTCGTCAATAGCCCATATGCAGCTCTAGTCTAGTAGCAACCAAACTAACCAATAAAAAACCGGTTTTGCTAAGTGAATCTATTGAACGCTTGAATAATTTCTGAATTCGACTTGGATGCTTTCAATAGTTTTTCTCGTCAATAGCCCATATGCAGCTCTAGTCTAGTAGCAACCAAACTAACCAATAAAAAACCGGTTTGCTAAGTGAATCTATTGAACGCTTGAATAATTTCTGAATTCGACTTGGAGGCTTTCAATAGTTTTTCTCGTCAATAGCCCATATGCAGCTCTAGTCTAGTAGCAACCAAACTAACCAATAAAAAACCGGTTTGCTAAGTGAATCTATTGAACGCTTGAATAATTTCTGAATTCGACTTGGAGGCTTTCAATAGTTTTTCTCGTCAATAGCCCATATGCAGCTCTAGTCTAGTAGCAACCAAACTAACCAATAAAAAACCGGTTTGCTAAGTGAATCTATTGAACGCTTAAATAATTTCTGAATTCGACTTGGATGCTTTCAATAGTTTTTCTCGTCAATAGCCCATATGCAGCTCTAGTCTAGTAGCAACCAAACTAACCAATAAAAAACCGGTTTGCTAAGTGAATCTATTGAACGCTTGAATAATTTCTGAATTCGACTTGGAGGCTTTCAATAGTTTTTCTCGTCAATAGCCCATATGCAGCTCTAGTCTAGTAGCAACCAAACTAACCAATAAAAAACCGGTTTGCTAAGTGAATCTATTGAACGCTTGAATAATTTCTGAATTCGACTTGGAGGCTTTCAATAGTTTTTCTCGTCAATAGCCCATATGCAGCTCTAGTCTAGTAGCAACCAAACTAACCAATAAAAAACCGGTTTGCTAAGTGAAGCTATTGAACGCTTGAATAATTTCTGAATTCGACTTGGAGGCTTTCAATAGTTTTTCTCGTCAATAGCCCATATGCAGCTCTAGTCTAGTAGCAACCAAACTAACCAATAAAAAACCGGTTTGCTAAGTGAAGCTATTGAACGCTTGAATAATTTCTGAATTCGACTTGGAGGCTTTCAATAGTTTTTCTCGTCAAGCATCTCCCTGCATTCGTGGCTCTACACCGGGGCCACCTTTATTTGCTCCATCCTGTACATTTGTCGATTTATTGCTTTTTAGGTGCAAATTTCTTTAAGGTTTAGAAACAGTTTCTCAATTGAAAGGTAGTTCAAACTTGCATGAGGTTCACTATTATTGCAAAGCTTAATTTTAATTTAAAGCGTAGACTGAATAGGTTAAATAATGCTTACTGCAGATAAAAATTTATTGATGATAAAGTCAAGATAGCAATGAAATGCATGTAACGGCTATCAGCAATCAACTACAATCCTCCACCACAAATAACCCATGCATACATTTAGTATAATACATTATTTCCAAACAAACTAAATTAACAATCCTTTCTACTCGCCTAACACCATGAGACGGACAACCCTCCCTTCTTCAGGTTCTTCAACGGTTTTCAAAGTGGACTCTTCCTTAATCAAAATGTCGGAGATGCTAAGAAGGGTCAGGAGAACTATATACACATCTGTACCATGGATGCATGAATAAGGGCATAAATGTAGATGAGCTTACACATAGCCCTCATCTGTATGTTTCCAAGTTACCCGCGGTGTTGCCCAAACTGGATTTGACGAGTTAAGTTAGAAATAACTGTTCTATGATTTGTGAAATCCATCAGCAATACCTATTGCTCCTTTAACTAATACTGTAAAACTGATTTCCCTACCCCTACGATAATTAAGACTAAAAATGTATCACAAAATTACTTCCAAAAACTTTTCGTTAAAGTGTCTCTCGAATCACAAAATAGTGCACAACCTTTTAACTACAAAACTCCAGACAGATTCCTATCTTTTTTAACGTACAAATAGAGTGATTGTTTAAGGCATTCAGTACTAGGGTAAAGCTGAATGCAGTCGAATTACCTAGGGTTGCCATATTACCCGCATGTTCCCATATTTGCACCTCCTCATCCTCAATTTTTGGGGCTATTAAATCGGTCAATTCATGTTTAATTGTCAATTCCGACAATTATTTGTTACTGATTGGAAATCGTCATCAAATACAAAAAAAGAACTCCTGGTGATATAAATGCCTCTATAGTTTATTAGAAGGGTTGTGATGTCAGAAAAGCCACTGGACTCTTCTACACTGTTAAAAATTCTGTGCTCGGTTTCACCATGATATTGGTTCCTTTCACCATGATATTGGTTCCTAGCAGCTGCAACGGCTGTATGGTGAAATGTTTCACCTTTTTTTTCGGTGTTTGGTTGAATCATTTTTGTGGATTTCGAAACAAAAACCTGAGAAATGGTTCAACCGAATACCAAAAATATGGTTTAACGTTTCACCACACAGCCGTTGCAGCTACTAGGAACCATGTTTTTGGTGAAACAAAGTGCCTAATTTTTAACAGTGTACAATTTTGATAGTATTTTTGTTATGCTGGAAATGGAAATAACAAATGTGTTATTTTGTATATAAAAGTATCAAGAATTCACACAGTTTATGTTCTCCCAAAATCGATAAAAACTTTTTAATTAAAATGCGCGGGTCCCTCCTACTAATTTCAAATAAAAAAAAACGCAATTCATGTAGATCTTAAGTAACGAATGATAGCCATACAATCAAAATGTGATAAATAAGTTGAGAAACAAATAAAGTAATAAAAAGCTCTTATTTAAAAATATAGTTCAAGTAAAGATAGTTCTTTAAAAGTAAATAGTTCTAACTTAACCCTTTCACCCCCGATGATTCCCATTGAAGAGTACAGGGGAAAAACCGCTTGATTTATCAGGAAAGGTACCGTAATTGTGTGTGCTTGGTGGACATTGGCGACAAGAAACCGGTTTTCCTTTCGGTTCTTCATTCGCGGTAAAACGTGTGACTCAAGTCCACTGATCTCTGGCGTGAATCAGGGTTGCCGCGAGAGAAAAACAAAGTGAGTAACCGTTTGCCTCACACCAGTTTAGGCGATGACTCGCTTTTATCGCCAAAGAGGCCTGATGAGGAAAGTTTTCTACGAAATTAAGCGGGTTTTCCCCTGTGCTCTTCAATTGGAGAATCCTCAAACTTTTTCTCACTTAGTTAAACTCGCACTTATTAAAAAAAAATTATTATTAAATTCTCCATACATTTGTCGGTAAAATATATATTTATTTTTTGTATCGTTAGTTGAAAGAATCATTTCTTTTGAAGAATCAAATGATGTTTAATGCAGTTAAATGAAAATATGAAAATCATGGTAAAAGTAAAATTCGTTCTGTAATAATTTTATTAAATAAATTGGCCGTAAATTCTTCATGGTTGCATTTTTAAATGATTGAAAATTTAATTGTAGCTATTTTTAACATACAAAGTTTCAAAAAAATTTGTTATAATTTATTCAAAAGTTATTTTTTCTAAATTTGTTTCCCCCAATTTTAGTTAATTTTTTTTGCCCTTGCATTACACTATTTCATTCTGGATGCATAGTGAGTCTATTCAACAAATTTTTCATTTTTAGAATGAAAAATAAAATGTTGGGATTGAAAGGAGGTTAAAAAGAAAAATCATTTAAAAAAAAGTTAAAAGTAAAAAATATTGAATAGAAGCTGAGTTATAAGGTCAGTTTCATACAAACAACGGAGCCCCAATGGGCTTTGCATTACCTATATGGGACACTGTAAGCACGGCAAAATTTAGCGGAACGGCTGCGTGCGAAGCGGTTCCTATAAATATATATGGGGCCCGGGTGTCCTAGTGGGTTAAATTGCAGCCCATTACGCTAACAGTTTGCACACTGTACCGGGTGCGGGTTCGATTCCCGTTTTTGCCCTGGGTGTACTTTTCTCTCTTTTTGTGTCAGTAAAAATTCCTTCTGTGTCTGCCTTACATGACGAAGGTTTATAAGCGGGTCCCTGATCAAGCACACGGGCCGGTAAATACATGTATCAACCTACCTGCCATATATATTTAAAAATCAAATTTATGTATTATGTTAAATCTGTGGAGTTCAAATTCGTCAACGTCGTTAGTGTACGTTCCCGTTTGGTGCCAGCTCAGGTGTCGACCTGAGTCTGAACGATACCATTCGAGGTGTATTGGAAAGGACAGTTATTTGCAAATGAATTTGAAATTTGTTCAACTTCCCTATTGGAAGAAGGTAAGGTAATCGTTTCCTGCCGCCTATTTCTAGCCTCCTTCAGGAGCTTTAACACAGCCAATAACGCCTCGTAATTCAGAACCCTGGTCAAGTGACGAGGACGACACCTAAGCGGGCACCCAACGGAACTTCGAGCGACATCGTACGCTAACGCCGTCGGGACTTTGGACTCCACAGATTTAACGAGCGCGTCTGTCCCCGTGTACTCGGGCAAATCCGTGGTGAGGATTTTTATACTATTTCCAGCACAGATCCGATTTATAGGATGACTGGCAGTAGGTGCGTTTCAAACCCCCGCACTCCTGAGAAGGTTGAGTCTCTAGGCTGATGCCCTAACCACTCGGTCACGGACGGGCCCTATTGTCAGAAGGGTAGTTTTACAGTCGCTACATCGGGTGTAAAATTATATCAAATAGTTAAAATGGTTCTGGAAGCCCTACAAAATACATTTCGAAAATATTATTCATGAAGGAGGGAGATGACGAAGTTCTTAATTAGCTATTAGGTTATTTGCAGTGTAAAGATTAGATTTCAAAAGGAAAGTAGAACGTCGTTTGACCGGAAAAGGCCGTTTCCTCCATCTGAGAGCGTAATCATAATCCCATTCAACTACTTTAACACTTTCACCCTCAATGATTCCGTTTTGAATCATCAAACTTGCGATTTTTTTCTCTCACTAAGTAAAACTTGCACTTATTTCCAAATACATTTTATTAAATTCTCCATACAAAGTTCTATAAAGTTGTTTTTTTGTATCGTTAGATGGAAGAATCATGTCTCTAGAAGAATTCAATAATGTTGGTTGTAGTTAAATGAAAATATGAAAAAAACATGGTAAAACATAAATTCACTCTTAAACAGTTTTATTAAATAAATTGGCCATAAATTCTTCATGCTTGCCTTTTTTAATATTAAAAATTTTAATTTTAACTCTTTTTTTACAAATAAAGTTTCGACAATTTTTGTTATAATTTATTCAGAAAAAAGTATGATTCCCAATTTTTTGTCCTTAAATTTTAGTAAAAAATAAGATTTTTTCCTTTCACCATTTCATTCTGGATGCATAACGAGTCTATTTCACAAATAGACTTCACAATAGACAGGGTTTAAAAAATCACAAGGAGTTCGGTCTCGTAGATTTCGAACGACTGATCGTGTAGCTCTAGTGCGACGATATTTCAAAACTAACCTAACCTAACAAATGTGGGTAACAAAGAGTTTTGTTTAGTTTGAATAATTTAGTTTTTTATTTATAATTTTTTATAATAAGCAACATTAGATAAAGAAATCCATTTTTATAGAAAAAAAATAACTTTGTCATGCAATATAAAATTAATTTAAAAACCAAATCTTCCTTTCTGAGGTTCACGCCCTCCCCCAACTAATTCCACAAAAAAATTAACAATTCATTTGACAAAATGTTAATTTTAACTTTAGTTATCATTGTTTAAGCAAAGTAACACATGAGAAAAATGAAGTTTTGAGAAAATTGAGTTTAAAGGTTATGAAGTATAACTAACTTTCATGATTTGGAAGATTAGAAACACCTCTGTAACTTTTTATTAGAGTGGAGTATCAGTACAGACTTCACATAATTTTAAAGAAAAAGAATTGGAAATTCTAATGAACTGCAAAAAACTTCAAAAAATGCCTAATTTGGTTATTTTTGGCCTTTTCTATAGTGTGTATGTATACCTTAAGCAATATTCCCTCACTCAGCAAACATGTAAGGTAAGGTAAGGTAATCGTTTCCGGCTGCCTATTTCTAGCCTCCTCAGGAGCTTTAACACATCCAATAACGCCTCGTATTTTAGAACCCTGGTCAAGTGACGAGGTCGACACCTGAGCGGGCCCCAACGGAACTTCGAGCGATATCGTACGCTAACGCCGTCGGGACTTTGGACTCCACAGATTTTACGAGCACGTCTGTCCCTGTGTACTCGGGCCCTTCCGTGATGAGGATTTTTCTACTATTTCTAGCACGGATCCGATTTATAGGATGACTGGCAGTAGGTGGGATACGAACCCCCGCACTCCTGAGATAGTTGAATCCCTAGGCTGATGCCCTAACCACTCGGCCACGGACGGGCCAGCAAACAGGTGTGGCAAATACCATAACTAATCTCAAGAAGATCGCATCCCCGGCAATTTTATCTAAGGTACCATGCGGAGACAACCTTACTAATACTACCGAAATTCTTAACATTCAGCCCAATAAAACAGAGTACTTGACAGTATCGCTAAAATACCTTCCAATATTAATTAAATTATAGTTTGAACCCAAATATAACAAACTTATATATTTTTTGGCAAGATAAATATTTAAATAATTAATAAAAATCATTTTCAAATTTTTTTTTCATCGGTACGTCACGTGATCACAAACACGTCGATTTGGCCGACGTCACTAGTATATATAAACAAACCGGTGTGATGTTTTTTTTGTTTGTAATTAAACTGGTTTTAATCTAACTTACTATCAAAATAAGAATTATATAGATAATGGGTGGAGGTTTTACAGAAGCGGATAGTTCAAATATGCTTAAAGTAGCTTCCAAAATGGTATTTCAAAGTTTGTTTATAGTTACTAGTGACATCATAGATAGCACGTGACTGCCACAAAGCGTTTTCGGGAGTGATTTTTCGTCGTAATTTTAAAATTCATTTTTTCCCCTTTTTATGGGGTATTTGAAAAAAAATAAAAAACACGGGTCTAATACTTTTGGTATAAGAATATTTTAAGCCAATAAAAATTTTTTAGTCAAGTACCCTATTATCCCTACTGAGTTCCCGTTTGCCATAGACCATAATCCCTTGGCGTGGAAATTCACACTTCATCATACAACTTCCAAGGCAGATCCCCTAATATCCAGTGCACAGTAAACTGGTTCAATGACTTTAGAGCCTATCCCTGCGAACACTGTCATTCTCGCAACGGATGCATCTAAGCAAATAGTCTCTTGGCAATTGGAGCAGTAAACTACAGGTCCTATTCGGGAAGCATGCCCCCAATAACTCTGTCTTTACGGGAGAAGGCCTCGTTATATCTGGCTTGGGATACGAAAATTAATCACGGAAGCCAAAGATTACATCCTCTTTACCAGATAGCATGTCAAATCTTCAAGCCCTCAAAAATATCAGCTTCAAGTCCCCAAAAATATCGCTCAAGATCGCAAACGAGATCAGGAAAAAAGCCATCATCTTCAAAAGCCTTAGTCTGATATACACCCCGCGAACATCGAGTTGGAAGAAAATGCGATTGCAGACAAAATGGCTAAACATGCGATCGGAAGCCACTTGGCGGTCGACCTTATCTCCCCGGAAGATGCAGTTGTGGCAATCGATAAACATTTCAAGCACAACCAACTTCTGGAATGGACCCAAAGCAAATACCACGACAATTTCCGCCATATCTCTCCCGTCAACCTCACCCTTCTCCATCTGAAAAGGAGTCAAGAAGTTCTCCTTCTAAGGCTCGCATCCAGATCATAGAGTTAGGAAGGAGAGGTAGAGGGGTCTATGAGTTCAAATGGTTTGAAGCAGGGCTGTGAGGTCTTTCGAGCTACTGCGTATCACATACTGGCACTGAGGTATCCCAAGATGCACCGCTCTAGCCTGCTTCATTTGAGCCCTACTGCGCATATACCATGGACCTCTCTATTCTCTTTCCTACCTCCATGATCCAGATCACTCCCAACAAAGGCCCAACTGTTCAAATGCGGCTTGGATGACTCTCCCCTCTGTGCATCATGCAATACCCACGATACATGCGATCACTTCCTCCTCACGTGCGCCCGTTTTGAAACACGAAGAGAAATCCTCCGCAACAAAGTCAGCCCGACGCCCCTTTCCATCGGATGGCTGTGCTACTATAAGGACCTTAACTCTAAGAAAATAAAAGCCCTAAAGGAATTTCTGGTGTCAACCAATAGATTCTAGCCCTCTAGCCACTTAAATCATGAAATCCTAAAGATCTCTGGTAGAAGCGCTGGC
>JAFNEN010001182.1:0-47676 GCA_019343175.1 Oedothorax gibbosus
TAAATGCAATTTTTAGATTTTAAATATTAGTTTTAAATTTTTCCGTCAGAAGTCGTACAACTTGCTGCTTTCAATCAGCTGTATCAAGTGGATGGACTTCGGAATGCTACATAGGTAACTACTAGTGTAAGGCTTTTACTCTAATGATAAAAAATCTGTTAAAAGTAATAGATCCCTTCGGAAACGCAATATAGTCGTCAAATAGCGGAAATTTGATCAATACGTAAGCTATTTGTGAAAACAATGGAAATATTAATGTGAAATGAGGAGTTTTTGATGGCAGTGTATGTAGCTCACCGAGAATGTCGTGCAGCTGTCCTGGGTCGAGGTTCTTCTTCTTCGGCCTCCTTCTGACGAGCCTGGAGTTGAGCAGCGAGTAGCGGCTGCCCAGCCGGGAGGAGGGGTCCAGCGGGATGCGGCGACGGATCAGGATGCTGGAAGGGGCTGGCACACTCGTGGTTGGTGGTGGTGTCGTGGAGCAGGGGTAAGATGCGAGGAGGGCGAAGAGAAACACGAGGAGGGGCGGCATCAGGAGGGATGTCTGCAATTAAATAGATGCCTAATAGGAAAAGAAAGCCTTGAAAACCTAGAATAGCCTACTTTGCTGTTAGTTTTGTACCATGGCATTCTGTAATAGACGGAAGTGGAATGTTTAGTAGACCGCTGGTCGCTTTGCAATCACAGACAGCCACGATTGTGCTCACCAAAGTTCTTTTAGTTGTTGTTGTTGTTGTTGTTGTGACTAATCCTCCTTGGTCTGACTTCGTCAGACCAAGTCCAAAAGATCGTTGACCCGAAGAAAGTCGATAACCAGAAGAGGAAAAAGGAAAACATCCTCTCTGGAAAGGCCGACGCAGTCCAGAATGTGTTCGGGAGAGGCCTGCTGAACATGACATTTAGAGCAAGTTGTAAAGATCTTCCTGCCCTCCGAGAACGAGAGACATTTCAGGTGGCCACTTGCCAATCTGGCGACCGCAGTGCAGGTGGGTCTGTCGCAATTGAGAGCCAGTGAAGAGCCCGGCTCCTTGCCCGCATACCAGTGATGACTGGGAGGGATTCTCCACTCCTTCGAAATTTCAGAGTTGACAATGGATTGGTGTTCTAAGAGTTCACCTCACCTCGGTGTTCCTGCCTTGTCGTGGCGGTGCGTGCACCTATGACCCGATGGGCTATACCGGCGGTAGTCTTCTACCGGTCACCCAAGCCGGGCAGGCCAGAGGGTAGGCGCCAGACCAAAAAGAACACCAACATGAGCCAAGACAGTCTTCTACCTCTACGGTGCTCAAATCTTCGGATCAACAGAAGCTGCTTCTTTCCTCCTCCTTATGAACTCGTTCTTTTAGTACGGATAGCCAAACAGACGAAAAAAATTATAAAATAAGGTGCCTGATTTCTCACATTTTTCGAACAAAAAAATTAAAATCATACTTTAGAACGGAAGTTGGAAGGGGTATGGATTGATGGACTTGCAAAACTTTCAGGCAGATTGACGAAATATATGGAAGATAGGTCTCTGATGTCATACCTTTTAAACAATTTAAACAACAAAAAATCAAAATCGGATTATTAGAACGGAACTTATATAAAACTGTGGTACAGACAGACGTGAATCTCCACCATGTAAACAAAATTAACTTTTCATTGTTTTTAACTGTAGATAATCATAAATTAAAGTTGGATATTGTTGAAGAGCAGGAGACGAAGAGGACCACAGGCAAGGGGGGAAGGGTGTGCAGAGGAAGAAAATGTCAGGCAAATCGAAAAGAAGTTCTGAAGTATCTAGAACAGCAGACTTTAATGTTATTTTAGAACTCACTCAAGTTCTTATCGTACGGATGGCCAGACAGAAGAAAACAAGTAGGTTTGTAACAGAATCTGTCACTTAACCCGCTTCCACACTATTGTGTTTAACAGGAATAAATGCGCCAAACACAACATTAATTCTATATTAAACATTTACACGCCAAATTTGGATAGTTTCATTTATTTTATTTCGAAAATTCAATAATTATTACTTATCGTTTGCAAAAATTAATTTTTATATTTCAAAGAATAAATATGCAATATTCCTCGCTTTTAAATAGAATGAAAACTTTTTATATCAACATACAAAGAATCTCGTAGTGAAATATATTTGGCGTCATTTCAAACTGATCGATGTCGCAAAAATAAATTTATTTTAATTTATTGTCTAAAAGAATTAAAGTTCCTCGAGCGATTATTGCGAATCGCAAAGGTGGTTTAATTCTAATAAAAACAGGGCCTTTAGCTATTTGTAATTCAAAGTTTTAAACGCCAAAATTAACTATTTTCATTAATCTTCTTTCTCAGATTTAATAATTAGACTTTATCGTTTGCTAAATTTGTTTGAAGTTCGAAGAAAAATGATGTAATATTTTTTAATAAATATCTTTGTGTCACCTTAATTTCCCATTTACATTTCTTTCGAAAATTCACTTATTTATAGTTTGTTAAATTAATTTACAGTTCAAAAAATATATAATTAGTACAATTGATGCTTTAAAAATAAAAGCGAAACTTTGCATATTTTTTTATGCCAAGTTAGAATTCTCTATGCATCTTTCTTCATACATATATAATGAACCATCAAAAGAACTCTATTGTGATATTACAACAATCCAAACTGAATTATAACACATAAATAAATATTTTTATTTTTATTTCAAATAAAGTTTCTCGTATGTTTAACGAAATGGCAACAGTTGAAATATTGAATAAAAATGGAATTTGCATGTTATTTCAATGTAGATTAAAATTTTAGTTATTTAAATTTTAAATAAACTTCTAATTTATTTTTTAATGAAATTTGGAATGTAGTATAATCTGATTTTTTTGCTTCAAAATGATGTATTCTACTTGTCTGTGGGACTTGTGGATGGCAACAGTGAAATATTGAATAAAAATGGAATTTCCATGTTATTTCAATTTAGATTAAATGTTTAGTTATTTAAATTTTAAATAAACTTCTAATAAAAAATTTTTAATGAAATTTGGAATGTAGCCTAATCTGATTTTTTGCTTCAAAATGACGTATCCCACTTGTCTGTGGGACTTGTGGTTCTTTCTGTGAAAGTGGGTGACGGACAGACGGACTGAACGATTATAAAACCTTCCACTTTTGACGTTATAAACGTAGTGTGGAAGTTAATAAGTATAAGATAAGATGTCATATCTTTCAAAGAAGAAAAAGGAATTTTGAAAAACGGACTAGACATGAAAACAAGACACACATTCAGACAGATGGATGAAATCAAATAGGTGGGTCATTCTCAAAAAATATAACAGTTACAACTTTCAAATTGTTCAAGTTTTTATTTGAAATATCCGCTCCTGATTCTTTCCTTCGAATGTACGTTTAACGACAACGCATCTCGATTGGCTGATTCATAGTTTCAGAATCTTTTGCCGGAACAAATATTTGGTGTTTGATTTTTAAGTGAAGTTGAGATTGTTTGGGTTAAATTACACAATTCAAATGAAAAAGCAATTTTTCATCTTTGTCTTTTTTACTCGATGAAAAATATCAGGTAGAATTTAAAGGAAGTAGCCTTTCTAAAATGTTGTCAGTCAAAGAATCCCCAATATACCAAGCATTCCCACTGAAGACCCACCGAGTATATGCGGAGTACGTGCTCGTTAAATCTGTGGGTCCGAAAGTCCTGTGGGCGGTCATGGCGCAGTTTCCCACCGGTACAGATCCCTGGAGACTATTTCCCTCCCCTTCAGGGACACGTCTAATTGTGGAGGTGGCGAAAGATGGCAGCATCTGTCACTTGTGTGTGTTGTGTCTTTCTTACTTGACGAAGGTTTATAAGCGGGTCTCTGATCAAGCACACAAACCAGAATATATATGTCTACCAACCAACCAACCAAGCATTCCGGTGACGAAGGATTTCATTCGCAAAAGTAATTACTTTTATTATTTAAAAATTAATATAGGTCAAATAAGGCTTTTTTATGTCATTGTTCCCCAGTTTTAGCTTAAAGTACACGCATAATAAATTTTACAACCATCCAAAACCAAACAACCTAATCACGGCAACCCTAGCTGTTCCATAAGACCAATTCCATAAACTGATTTCGGAATGAACTTACTGTAAATAATTTGTTGGTAGAAATATAAATTTGAAAAACGGGGTTAAATTTTGTTTAAGCTTTTTTTTAAATTACTCATTTTTTTTATATTTATATAACAAGGCTTATAGGAGATAATTTTTTTTTCAGCCACCCTTCTCGAATCTTGACACGATTTTCCGTCAATGACCTTTGCTGACACTTACATCATAGTCTTTAGTTTGTGCGGGCTGGGGAGCCCAGTCGGTTAGGCACTCGCCTAGCAAGCGAAAGGTCCCAGGTTCGGGTCCGGGCATCGCCAAAATAACTGCCTACCTATAAACGGCAAGTGCAGATAAAAATGTCCGACGAATAATACCCCGTGTAAGGGAGTGCACGTTAAATATCCTTCAAAGTCCTAACGCTGCGTACGATGTCGCCCTTAACGGTTGCGTTGGGTGTCTATTCAGGTGTCGGCTCGTCACTTGACTGTGGTTCTAAAATACGACGCCCGTCGCCAATAGCCCTCATGTAGCTCTAGTGCGACGATAATTCAAGCCTAACCTAAGCCTAACCTTTAGTTCGTGAATAAAATATTATATTCAAAGACTTTCAGTGAACCGGAAGGATATATTTTGGATTAGTACTGTTCAGATAAACAAGCCTGTACTGATAAATACAGGGTGGCGCAAATAAAAGTGGCCCCAGCGTAGAGATAGGAATGCATTGAGATGCTTGGCGAGAAAAACTATTGAAGCCGCCTAAAAGACTTCAAGTGGAAATAGAATTGTATTCAAGCGTGCTTCATTTGGCAAACCTTTTTTTGAATTGGTTGGATTGGATTAGCATCACACTAGTGCTACTCGCGGACTATTGACGAGTTCAGATCTTAGTGAGTATTATATGAAGACGGCTTCTTATGCCAATTTTGTGTCTTGCAAACAATTTAGAATGTTTTGTAATAATAAAAACAAAAAGATCCGATTCTATAGGATAAATAACTTCCGAAATAATCACTATTGGGATCTTTTTTGCACAGCTGTACAAACCTTTAGTTTATATTGTATTCCACACACAACTAGCTTATTGTCAAACTGTAGCATAGTAGCCGGCAAATAATTCGCCAAGCGTTTGTTTGGGCTTAATTTTGAAGCGATCAATACTTCTCTTAGCAAACCTGTTTTTGGATTGGTTATTGACTTGGCAACATTTCCATCTTATTCTTATCTCCATGATGGGGCCACTTTTATTTGCGCCACCCTGTAATTCACACTGTTCTTAAGAAATAGTTTTAAATGAAATTTCGAATAGGTCAAGCTACCAATCAAACGTTGGTTTTATATTATTTCGTAAACCATGTGGTAAATAGGTTCGCTTTTCTGAATGAAGAAGTAAAGTGCTTTGTCTAACAGAGTCTTTGGTTAGAGAGTGGACAGTAAAAGAGTTGACAAAATGCTCTTTATTATTGTTTTTTTTTTTTTTTTGCTTTTCGTTGCGTTTTGGGGGTAAAATTAGTATACTTACACTATTCTTAAAAACGTTAATCACAAATAACGTCTAAAGCTTGTCAAGGCTTACGAAGCTTTCAGTTTAACCCTAAAAATTTCATTTAAAAAATTATTATTATTTGACAAAATAGATCTTTTTACTATGGATATTTTATTTCGAATGCTTGAAACCAAATTGCAACATTTATTAAATTCTAAAAGCCTTTTAAAACTTTAATTTTGTTAACATAATTTTATTTCTATTTAAAAATATATTAATATTTGGAAAGATAAATTGCATTGTGTAATGCAATATGTAATCAGCATTAATATAATTTTTATAAACGTGTGATGTGTATATTAAGTATAGTATTCTATAAATACGTTACATGACAGTGACAATTGTTATTTAACGATATTTTATTAAGCACTTTATAGAATCAGAGAAAATGTTTAAAAAAAAAAGGTAACAAACATACATAGATGGTATCTATGGAAATTCGACAAGTTATTTCAAGAATATTTGTATTTATATAGAAACTAGCTGACCCAACAGACGTCTTGTCGTTGTGTCTTGTTTTTACTATGAATATAGAATTGTAATTGAAGGTTGATCGAAAAATCCATCGATCCTTGAAAAATGCAGCCAATAATGTCCAAAGAATAATACCCCATGTGGTGGGAGTGCACGTTAAATATTTTTCAAAGTCCCGACGCTGCGTACGATGTAAAAGTTGCATTGGGTGCCTAATCATATGTTGGCTCTTCACATGACTGTGGTTCTAAATAAAGACGCCCGTGGCCAATATCCCTCTTGTATAGCTCTAGTGCGACGATAATTCAAACTAACCCTAACCCATACAACTGGATGGGAATAGCTACCCTACGCTAATTTTTTAACTTCGCAAAAAGCGGCCAATGCCAACATTCAATTGGCCATATCATAGCTGTACCAAATTGACAGTTTCATAAACATAAAGTTTTTACGCTATACGTAGAGGAAATTAACATTTCTTAGAAGTATTCATCAGATCTAGAATAGTAATCGCCTTTACTGAAATGATACATTGTAGCAATATCTTCACTTCGTACCATTTATAAACATCAATTAAATTAAATTCGGAAACAAAAAAATCAAAAGATTTCAATTCAATAAATAAAATAATGATATTCAAATAAAAATCCTACAAATTAAACTCACGTGATCTGACGTGCTTATACTTAATTTTCGTTCGCGTTGAACGTGCTGAAATTTCTTTTAAATTGAAATAAAAAGTATACATTCTAATCTTACATTGCTATTCCTATGGAGAAATCGGCTCACGTTTTGCACTCCTACACCCGTTCGAATTTCGAATAACTCATTCATTAAGAACCTTCTCCTGGCAATAACAAACACAACGAAAAAAGAATTAGTGAAATCGGTCCAGCCGTTCAGGCGTGATGCCGTCACAACGAAAAAATGGTACTTTAATTTATATATAAGATAATTAATGAATCACACTCACTCACACAATTACCACTATAATAAGAAAATACAGTAACATACAAAATCATCATATTATTGATAAAATTCTTTTTAATTCATTTTCAATGTTCATATTGAGTAAATTTCTACTATTTAATTTTTTTAATGAATAATTGAAAACGCACCTACCTTTTAAAGTTACCTTTTGAGCATGCCTCTATTCCACGACCTATAATGCTAAGTGTCTCACTGGGTGATGGAAATTCTTCAAACGCACTATAAATATCCAAAAACGGCGCAGAACTGAATGAATCTTTATTATTATTATTATTATTATTATTATTATTATAAGAACACTACAAAACAAAATTATAATCCTGAATGTTTTTTGCGGACTGTTTTAGAAACCCTAAATGAAGAAATGTCCACCTCACACATCCTTTTATACAAGTCTAGAAAAGGCATTTTCTAAGAGTGTGTTTATCAAAGACGGACGCAGAAAGAAGTGTTGCGAAAACACTTACAGAACGAGCTTTTTCAAAATTTGGTGGCAAAATATCTTTATACTTTTTTTTTCTTAATATAATTTCTCCTCTCTTTATTGTTGAAGTGGCTTTGTCGCTCTTTTTGATATGACCCAGCCCTTTGTGCGATTGCCGAGGGTTGCCTCTTTCGAATTTTATCGCACTTGTGGAGATTGCTCAACGATAGTTTAACTATCTTAACGATGACGTGCTTTTGTGAGAAGATTCTTGGCTATCAATTTCTAGCCTCTGGAAATAGTATTAACGCAACGCAGAGATTTTTTAACCACGGAGAAGTGACGAGGGGCAACTGGGCGATTTACTCGTCGTAATTTAGTATCGTTAAAGCAACCCTGTTGGGAAAAAAAATTAGTACCGTAACAATGCGCGGCGTCACATTGACCATAAATTCTCAATTTTATACTTAACTTTCCCTCATGTTCACACACAATTTCCATTATTTCACAGATTGTTTACGATTTTGAAGTGACCTCGCATGCGTAGGAGCATTCGTCAGCGACGAAAGGAGTGTTATTCGGGCAGAAAAATGACCATTAAAATTTCCGTTCATTGAGGGAAGCATTTTTGAGAGGAGCAGGCTTTTGAACAGAGGCGGATTAGAACTTCATTAACCCCTTCAATTTTTTATAATTCTAAAAGCTAAAAGCTAGAAAAGCCTTGGAAAATCTCTTAACACCGCACCGATTTAAAAATCATTTATAATTGAACAAAAATGTTTTCCAAAATACAATTTATTTAAATTTTCATGCATACACTGAATTTAAAGAGTTTATTCCTTTAGTACAGAAGGCGTAAAAGTTGAGAATGATTTTTCGATATACGAGCCCAAAAGTGTCTAGGAGGACAAAACGCGAGACGATTTCTTCAGTAGCATTGTGCATAGTTGTAAGCATAGAATGTATGGCAACTTTTAACTTAAGGGGAGCCGGATGGTTCTATATCGCCCAAGTTAATTTTACTAACTTTAGGAACATTTTTCTCAGGAACTATATGAGATATCATTATGATTTTTTATAGTTTGTTTCTTACATATAGCTCTTTGATTTAAATTAAGGATATTTCACAGTATAAAAAAATACTTTTACAGTGATTTTTTTAAAAATATGTATTAAAAAACCCCAAAAATCCGATTTAATGTTAAATAACTTTTTTTTAACAGATATATTTAAAATTCCTCTATTTAAATCAAAGAGCTATTGATGGGGAAGAAATAATAAAACAAAACATGTTGATATATTTTATAGTTCCTGAGAAAAATGTTCCTAACTGTTGAAAAACCTTATATTTCAGGAAACGCAAAAGAAAATTAGGGTATAGGTAAGAACTGATGTACAGAGTTTCTGAAAAATGCTTATAAAAAGAAAACTTTTCAACAGAAATCGATAATCTTGGTCTTAAATTAAAGCTATAGATATGCAGATTAAAAATAAAAGAAAAACAGAAATGACTAAACACCCATCCGACTCCCCTTAAAAGAAAGTCAGCGCGAGCGAAAATTAATCGTCCTTCGTGTAACTTAGTTAGTCCTAGATAAATTATTTAGGACAATGGTCTTCATTTGACTTATATTTTGTTTACTTCGCTAAACTTACGCAGAAAGCTCTTTCTCGCGCCAACCACCGTTATTGAGCTAAGAAGTGGAAGAAACTCATGACTTTTCGTGCCATTAACACATGGCTGGGGTGTGAGAACGCGTTTCATTTGCTTGTTTCAATGTCGATCACGAAGTATGTTAATGGAAGGTCATTAATTGTTTTCAAGAAGGGCGGAATCCAAGTTTTTGTTCTTACTTTGAAGTTTTGTGGTTTCTGCCAATAGAATAAATATCACTTTGAAGAGAACGCTGAAAAAAAAAGCACTTAATCAATTGCTGGTTATTTTAAGTTTTGAAGGGCTGCTTTTTTTTATGGAGAGTATTTTTTTCTGAAGTGAATGTCGTGATAAATATCGTCATTTGACAACGTATTTAGCCATAAAATGTCATACATATTGGCTAATTCGGAAACCGTAAGTGTGACGTCATTGAATGATGCAAATAATCCGCCTTACATATTGTCCTATTCCAAAATGATGTGATTCGACAACATTGAAGGAAATGAATGTGCGGATTCCTTGGCCAAAGTAGCTATACCAGAAGTGTAACACACTTGCTGATGCTGTATAAGGGGGACACACATTCCAGAAAAAGAATGGATTTCTAAGTTGAATATTTCATGTTGTTATGGCTCCGGGCATTTCTAAAGAGCTTACTTTTTTAATATAGAGATATTCCAAATAAAGTGAAATAGAGATCCTGGTTGATTTTTTACCTCGTGATATTTAGGGTTTATTTAGATTTATTGAATTTTGTGGGGCTGTCCCGTATTTAATAACTGTAATTGCTTACTGAATCTTTTGGGTTAAAATTTACATTTAATTTTTAACTTTTCCAAAGTAATTTTATACTGTATCACCTTCTTTGGATCCTTGACTCAAAACTGATATATACGTCTTTTTAAAACGTTCTGTTTTAATACCCGTTGCTTGACTGTGTTTCTAAATTATGACGCCCGTCGCCAATAGCCCTTGAGAAACCTCTCTAGTCCGACGATAATTCAATTCAACTCTGTTTCAATACAAAATATAATCTTGCCCTATTAGAAGATAAAATAAAAAAAAGGTTTTTTGCCCGGGTCTCAAGGTATTTATAGGAACCTTAAATTCTAAATATATTTTTTTTATTAAATATGAAAGAATTTCATCGTCATTTTCCCGGATCTCACTAAGCATATCCATGGTCCATACCATATATTAATCGCTAAATTAAAAATTGGGCCATGGCCGTAAGATATTTTTAAAACACTCTTACTCTTTCAATGAAGTGTTGAAAGAAAAGAGTGCCGTGGGAAATTGTCCTATGGAAATTACCATAATTTTTACTTTAGGATATTCATTTATGAAAGGATATGCTCGCCATTTAAACCCCTTACATTTTTATTATAACTCATAACCTACTGAGTTACAGTTGTAATAGTTATTTAATTTATACTATTACTTAGATAAGGAAACAAGTGGGTTTGTGTTACAGAATCTGTCACTTAAACCGCTTGCACACAATATGTATGCTCAAGAGGTAACACACTATTTATATACCTCAGAAAGAAATTCGCCTATCAGGGACTTCTAATTCAAACTTTTAAACGCCAAAATTAACTATTTTCATTAATCTTCTTTCGCAAAATAATATTTATTCATTATCGCTTGCTAAATATGTTTGAAATTCGTAGAATAATGATGCAATTTTTTTAATAAATATCTTTTAGTCGCCACAATTTAATTTACAGTTCGAAAAATAATTAGTAAAATTGATGCTTTAAAAATTAAAGCGAAACTTTGCATATTTTTTATGCAAAGTTAGAATTCTCTATGCATCTTTCTTCTTACATATATAATGAACCATAAAAAAAAACTCTATTGTGATATTACAACAATCAAACTGATTATATACAACAAATTTCTTTAAATTATTATTTCAAATAAAGTTTCTCTACGTTTAACAAATGGCAACAGTGAAATATTGGTAAAAATGGAATTTGCATGTATTTAATGTATTAAAATTTTTAGTTATTTAAATTTTAAATAAACTTCTAATTTAAATTTTTTAATGAAATTTGGGATGTAGTCTAACCCGATTTTTTGCTTCAAAATGACGTATCCCACTTGTTTGTGCGACTTGTGGTTCGTTCTGTGAAAGTTCGGACAGGCGGACGGACAGGCGGACGGACGGACTGAACGATTATAATACCTTCCACTTTTTACGTTATAAACGTAGTGTGGAAGCTAAAATCTGACCAGGACATCAACTATTTCAGGAATAAATCGCTAGATGTTGAAGGGTCATGTCCATTGGAGGTTTTACCACCACGATCGTTTCTTGAAAGATCTCTAGGGAAGTACAAGCGTGAATGGAAATCTTCCATCAGGCAGCACACAATTAGCGATTAAAATGGTCCCCTTACAACATTCCGTAAATTACAAACAGTAGGCTCCCTCTTAACCGGGATCCGTTTAACCGGCCGCTATTTTCATCATTAAAATTTAGTTTAAAGTTGCTTGTTTTGTTATCTATCCCCCAAAGATGTGACGCAAAAAATGGCGAAACTATATGGCAAATTTCCGATATTCTTGTCTGTAATAAATAGTTACTTATTTTTTAATGGTATGTCATTTGCAATGCATCGAATAAAGTAGCCCCTTATTTTATTTATTAAGGGAAATATCATCTATGTATGAATGTGCAATCAAGTATATATTCGAAACATTAATTTCACTTCTATGGTTTAACCGAATTTTCGCTTAACCGACTTGCCCACGGTCTCACTTAAGCCGCTCCGTGTCAACTGAACTATGAAACTAAAACAATAATAATAATAATAATAATAATAATAATAATAATAATAATAATAATAATAATAATAATAATAAAATTTTTGGTGTATTTCTTGGCTTCAGACGTATCAGGCAACCCCTCTTTTCATTCCCACGATGACACAGTGTTGGCATTGTCCTTGCTTTCCTTCGCCCTAATCTTCGCACCCAAGGTGTCTTGGCGCCTCAAAAGATCTTTTCTAATATCAAAACTGCTTTCATTTCTGTCCCCGCAACACGCATGCAATCTGCGAGTTGGCGCCTGTTTCCCCGTTGGCGACGGTTTTCTCTCGTGCTATCTGTGGCTGGCGTGCGACTGGCCATTTTTGGGTGTCTCTTGGGAACGACTTGCCAAGTTGCGTTACTTTTACGAAACACTTATATCTATTTTTTTTAATAACTTGTGAATGAAAGCATTTCTCTCTTACACTGTAAAAACTAGTGCTGGAAATTTACATATGACGTAAAATGTACGGTGTGCTACCGACGAAAACGTTTGCTTCTCTGGCAGGGATGCGCCCGTCTTCTTTGAGTAAACGCTATTGGAGCAGGTTGTTCATGTGACTTTGTACGTCGTGAAAACATCAATTTGCTGTAAAACCAAACAAATCTGTAATGTAGAAAAAGGAACTTCTGCAGTAATTTTACAAAACCTTTTTTTATTGTGTAGGAGAGCCCGGTTCAGACATCTGAAAGCGTGCCTTTGATGCTCCTCCCTCAACGGGGCAAACTAAAGCATAATTAACTTCCATTTCTTTTATGACGATTGGATGGTCTTCAAATTTTTATTACTATATCATCACAGTATTATGACCTCAATTCGAGCAAAATAAAATTTCTCCTGCGTCACATTAACTAAAAATTAATTCTAGTGATACATTTGGGAGCTTTTTGAAAATTGGTAGGACTGTAGTTGTTGACTTGATTGGACCACTATTGGAAGAACCTCGATCTTCTATTTATTGATGAGTGACCTTGGCATTAGCAAATGCTAAGAGCTAAACAGTTATTGCTGTTCAAAAGGCCAAACTATTGCTGTTCGGTATTTTTGCTATGAAAAGTCTCTGAACCTCAGTGAAACACCCCTAAGGACAATTATGGTATGAACATTTCTTGCGCGATTTCTAGGTCCCTCTCACATTTACTGATGTACTACAGCTTTAAGGATAAAAACATTCTCTAACTGTTTGATATCAGTCTGTTCCAGATTTTAAAAAAGTGTATGAGCTTATTTTTGCATGCAACATTAAAAAAAACGCTGAAGAAAGATGACTAAACTCAAATTATGTGAGGATCATTCAGTTAAGGATCCACCTACGTCAACGCAACCATAAATGTTGTGAAACGAAATTTAAAAAAAAAATGTTTATCTAAAATGTCTTTAAAAAAAGTCTTATCTAAATTCTATCATGCCGGTGCGGCGGAGAGTAATAAGTAAACTAACCTTCTTTCAAACGAAGTCTTGCTGTAGTACAAAATATGACTTGGCTATAATACTACAAAATGCACAATATCGTGAGAGAAGTTTTAAACTGGTATATATAAAGTTGTACTCTAGTCATGGCCGTTAAACTCCACCATTAATTGGGTGGCTGTAAAGCTAACACTCGTTTTTTATTCTTTTTTTTTCGTAGTGAAAACTTTCTAATTTCTTGCTGGTAAAAACTTACTTCGCTGTTTCGTGAAAGTTTACTGATCTTTTTGGGGTAAGCTTATACTATAAAGTGGGGGGCACAGGTTCATGGAGTAACTTTACACCAAATGTTTTATAGGGTGAAATAGAATCGGTCAAATTTAACAAGGCGTTTCCACTATGAGGAAACCCTGAGCAAGAGATTAATTAGAAGTCGGGAAGCATCTTTCCTCAACTAATTACTGAGTGTAGACTCGGAGATTGTATCAACAGCGTCTTTGATAACATTTGTTCGCCGGCGACTCGCGATGATAAGGTACAACATTTTTGATTTAATTGAGGATTCAATACATTGAATATGGTGTTTCCAAGTCGTTTAACTCTTTAAAGGCCAGTGATATGGCATCATGTGTAAAACTACAGTTATTTGGCATTTAGGATAGGTTAGGTTGACCGCTCCCGGCTGTCTATTTTTATTTGGCTTTAGGTTTAACGGTTCCGGCTGTCTTCTTCTAGCCCCCGTGAAGCTTTAACACAGCCAATTACGCATCGTAATTTACAACCCTAGAAAAATGACGAGGTCGACACCTGAGCAGGCACCCAAAGAAACCAGTGACGCCATCGTGCTCTAGTTCGGGACTTTCGACCCCACAGATTTAATGAACACGTTTGTTCCAGTGTACTCGGGGATAAAACCTTGGTTCTAATTTTTAACAAGATTGGTTAATATAACTGCTCTCAAAAATATTTCTTGGATTTTATCTCTTTTTTTAAACTAAAAATATGTCAGAATTTATCCAGGTAACTGGTAAAAGTTTTAACATTTTAAATTTGAACTAGATGACACGCCCCATGCTCGCTATCGCTCGCCAACCCCCGGGAACTGCTTGCGCAGTTCCCTTTGGATCGCTTCGCGATCCACAGCTCGCTTCGCTCGCTCACCGTTCATTGAAATATTTTAGTCTAGCCTTGGTATCCTTTTAAATATAATAATAACAAATTAATGCTTATAAAATTATAACGCCTGTTTTTTATTAACAATAGTGTTTGGTAGTTCAGTCAATCAAATTATAAGGTAAACCTAAAGAAGCATGGTTACCTAAATAATCGTGCCGCCAATTTTACGCAAATCTGGTAGCCCCGAAATCGGTATTATGCATATATAATTTATTCTGAAGTTTTTTTACACCAACCTTCTATCATTATAAGCTTAACGATTTTAAATAATTATTTACTTTTTAAAAAAAAATCTTCGGCATTATACGTTTCATGTTTTCTATAAATCTGGTTCTGCAATTTAATGAATTTTTCCTGTTACATAAAAGTTTCTTTTCTTTAAATTTTTTCAAAATTAAAAGAAAAATAACATTTCATTTTCATTTTTGAAATTTCATTGGAGATGGCAACCATCTCGGCAAATTGCGAGTTTGTTGTCATTTCGACTTGGCGAGATTTTCTAATGTTCGCCAAATCCGGAACGATTCTTTAGGCTAACCGAAGCATGTCCAGCAATCTTTTGCAAATCTGGTAACCCCCAAATCTTTTATGGCAACCCTTGGCGACAAATTTTGGGGCAATCGCCAAGTATCGCATTTTGGGCGATGTTGTGCCAATATGACAACGCTTCGCCACTACTGTGTAAAATTTCAATCCTTTGCAATCTACTAATTTCGTAGAGTTTTTAGTAAAAAAAAAGTATATTTTCTGTTTTACTGTCGTATCGAACAACGTTTTGCACATAATATTATGGTTATTTTTCATTTTTGGCCTTTTACAGTTATTTCTGAAATTGCCAATTCTTCGTAATCCTCTAATTTCGTAGTGCTTTTTCAAAAATATATTATTCAATGTTTTTCTGCCGTATCGAACTATGTTTTGGGCATAATATTTATAGTTATTTTTTCCTTTTTCGCCTTTTTAAAATCATTCCTGAAAGTACACTTTTTGTTGTTTTCAGTCGGCCATTTTGAAAATGGGTAATATTTTTGGTCATTTCAGTCGACCGTTTTGAAGAAAAGACGCCAAATCCGGACAGGGTCCTTTAGGTTAATATATTATAATTTAATTTTTTATACATTAAACGTCCCTAATATTTTGCATCTTTAAAGTTAAACTTACTGATTATATCCTAAAGTTGTTGTTTTTTTGGCCATTATTGCAGCCATTCCCGAAATTGCCAATCCTTGCGTTATTTCGTAGTGCTTTTCTCAAAAAGTATATTAATTTTTTTCTGTCGTATAGAACTATGTTTTGTGCATAATATTTATAGTTATTTTTAGCTTTTTCAAGCCATTCCTGAAGAAACACTTTTTTGTTGTTTTCAGTCGGCCATTTTGAAATTTGTAGTATTTTTATTCATTTCGACTGTTGCCATTCCAGAGATAGAAATATAAGGAAATTTGGGTTCCGTATAAGATTATTATATATATAGATTATAACTAATTGTTTAAACTAAGCCTAAATCATGTGTATTGTAAATATGTATGCCGATTGAAAAGCATGAATTTTTCATTTGTAATGGTTAGGGGATATTAAATAGGATATTTGACCACAGATATCATCGGCTTTTAGAACAAAGGATGTTCTTTGTCCCTAACCGTAACCTTACTAGAGACGTCACTCTTACTAAAGACTTATTGCCCAAATTTAGGGAGAGAAAAATTACGTGGCGTTTGAAGTGGATTTCTTTCGTCAAGTGGAATTACCGGGTTGTGATTATTATTTATTTTGTCCTTTTTTGTATTTTAGCTGATGTTGTAACAAGGTTGAGATTTCGATTTTTTTTAATAAAGGTCTGTGGCAAGATAACTTACTCTACTGACAGGTTTGGATGATAGTTTTTCTTTCAAAGAGAAGTAAATGAATTTGTAGAATGCACATCGTGTTTTGTGTCATTCTCAAAAACTAATAGAAGGCTAACTTTCAAATTGCTCAGAAATAAATTAAGTTTTTACATTGAATGTGTTTGTTACTATTTTTCAAAGAACTCTCAAAAGTGTTGTGAGATCTATATTTTATTTAAATTAAGTGTGATACGTCAAAAAATTCAGCGCATCGAAATTAGAATACATTGAAAATTTCAGAAAAGAATTCGAATTCGAATGATTTCAATTATTTAAAAAACTGCAAAATGTAATGCTCATTTAAAAAGTACATGAAGCCATTTTTATTAGAATTAAATCACCATATGTTGCCATAGCATTAATCGCCCGAGAAACTTTAATTCTTTAATTCGACAATAAATTTAAATACATTTATTTTTGCGTCATCTATCAGTTTGAAATGACGTCAAATATATTTCACTACGGATTCTTTGTATGTTGATATGAAATGTTTTCATTCTATTTAAAAGCGATGAATATTACATATTTATTCTTTGAAATATAAATTAATTTTTGCAAACGATAAGTAATAATTATTGAATTTTCGAAATAAAATAAATAAAACAAACCAAATTTACCATGTAAATGTTTAATATAAAATATCAATGCTGTGTTTGTCGCTTTTTTTTACCTGTTAATTTTTAAAAAATAATTTAATTTAATTTTTACATTCTCTTTCCAATAGCAAATCCTTCCTCAAAGTCTACATCCTGCCAACTAGTTGTAGATATATTTCTTTATTGTTCCATGTTTATCAAAAAATTCACCGAGAGAGCCGAAAAAGTGGTTTTCGGTCTGTCTGCCAGTCTCTGAAATCCTTCTACAGCTCGAACTAAAAGATATTCGGACTTCAAATTGTTACACGAGTTTCTGGTACCGTTCGGACGTCATTATAAGTTTTTTGAGAAAATTGCCCATGCGCAAGGGGTAGCTGCATAGAACTTTTTGGGTTTCAAAGTTATTGCTGAAAAACAAAGAGATATACAGACATCAAAGTTTGTACTCGATTTCTCAGTACTTGTCGTACTTCATATAATAAGGTTTTTGAGGAAATCACGCATGAGCAAAAGATAGCTATCATAGTAAATTTAGGTTTTAAAGTTGTTTTAATTACATTTTAGAGTGCATAATTATATTTAAATACATTCATTTATTGAGTGGTGATTGAAAGCCACGTTGTGCTGTTTAGGCCAAATATTACGGAGAGTGAGTTTTAACGTATTATTTATGTTTATCACATCAAAATGACGATTTTGAAACTGCTTCAGTGTCTTTTATCACCAAGCCTCTCCATCGTATCCTAATCTCCATGTTCGCCGGTGAATTATTAAAAAAGACGATGATCACTTCACTTCCATGAACAAAAAAGAAAGAAGATAGAGCCGTGGCTCCCTTTCCCCTTCACCCTGACAGATATCTCGCCTATCCATTCTCAACACGCGCGATGAAACCATGATCCACTATTACCTATAAAAAAAATGACTTCTCCGAGCTTAGCCAGCGATCAGGTCCCAGCGGCGGCAAGTTTCTTTTCTTTCTTTTAACAAAAAGTTCTTGGTCATTCTTTTATGCTCGTGGAAAATTAATTTGACCAGATTTGTTTCAGTGATTATTAACTTTCGAACTATGAAAGCGCCATTATATCTTTAAATCTTCATTAATCATGTTTTAGTTACGTTGTTTTTGTTTAAAAAAAGCTATGATTTTTTTTTTTTTAATCTCAGACTATTTTTAAAAATTTATATCTAGATAATTGAACAACAAACTTAACTGTACTGCGAAATGCAGTACGTAAAATACTATAAAAATGCATTACTCTAAATATTAATTATGATAAATATGATTTCTAAATGATTCCAGAGTGTCAAATTATAATATTTTTTTTACATTTAATGCTAACAAAAATAATTTGAAATAATTATTATTGTGCACTTTAAAAATTTGCATTTTTGTATGGGCCAAGCCTCCCTTACCATGGGCCAAGCCTTCCTTATAAAGGGAGGCTTGGCCCAGGTGACTATGTTTCAAAAAACAATAAATTTAGAAAAGAAAAAAGGCATTATGTATATTACACTATTATATCCTAGTAGCCAATAAAATTTCCTTTAATATGTGCTACCATACGAAATTTTTGGAGTTAAAAGAAAATTTATAAAAATAAAATTTTGAAAACATGGCCAAGGCTCCCCAGGTTCCCTTACTAAAGAATGCGGTGTGCTGGTATGGGTGTTACAGTGGCCATACAAAAAATCATTTTTCAGCAATAGGTTCTGCTCTAAGATTTATTGAGTACCTACAAGGTGGCCCAGCGGGTAGTGTTTGAAACAAATGAAAAAATAAAAACAAATAAGAGACATGAGAAGAATTTAATGACGTTTATTGAATGGACATATTGGGCAATTTATGATAAAGAGGTTCGAAGTGCCCGCCATCTTTAACAAGGACAGCAGTTAGGCGGTTCTCGAATACAACCATACTCCATACTCCTTATAAATACCTTCCTCCTTTCTCCATACTCCTTTTGTTTGACCAATTCTTTTTGTGGAAGCTTTTTTTTAGCATTTGTGAGAAATTCCACAAAAAGAATTGGCCAAACAAAAGGAGTATGGCAGAAGTATGGAGGAAGGAAGAAGGTATGGGTAGAGGAGTATGGAGTATGGTTGGATTCGAGAACCGCCTAACTACTGTCCTTGTTAAAGATGGCGGGCACTTCGAACCTCTTTATCATAAATTGCCCAATATGTCCATTCAATAAACGTCATTAAATTCTTCTCATGTCTCTTATTTGTTTTTATTTTTTCATTTGTTTCAAACACTACCCGCTGGGCCACCCGGTATAAAAAATGGTATAGCCCGCTTTTAAACCAACCCAACAGGATGAAAGAAAAAGAGATGCTGCTGCTCATATGTTCTGAAGAGGTCCCACCCCAGAATGATGGACTGGGCAAAAAAAAGATTAAGGTGGAGATTAAAGTCCTCCACGAAGACGGATCTCTCTTGGGCACGGACTCGGCGAGGTCGCCTCGTTGTACTTTCTCACAAAAGCACATTTCTAGCGGCATTTTGGCGGAAAAGTTACCAAACCAACTCTTCCGTCTCGTTTATCCCTTTTATGAAATGGATGCATTGATTAAGAATATCTTGTTTGTCCAAAAAATAAAGTAGCTACCATATTCACAGAAATGTTTATTAATTGAAGAAATATCAATGAATGGACGATATTGGGGGCTAATATAAAGTTATAAGATGTGTTTGATTCAGGAATAATTGTTGCATTTCTGTTGGCATTCCAGTCCTGAACATGCCCTTTTAATCTGTATATATAAAAGGCAAAGTCCTGAGAGACTCACTGACTGACTCACTCACGTATCAACGCCCAGCCAAAACTACTGAAGGTACAGCTACCAAATTTTAGGAAAATAGTCTTTTTATATTGTAGGCGTCATTTAAGAAGCGATTTTTCGAAGTTCAAACCCAAACAGGTGTAGGAAGGCAAAACGTGAGCTGATTTCTCCATAGGAATAACATTATAGGATTAGAATTTATATATTTTATTTTAATTTAAAAGAAATTTCAGCGAGTTCAGCGTAAACGAAAATTAAGTATAAACACGTAAGAGCACGTGAATTTAATTTGTAGGATTGTTATTTGAATATAAGTATTTTATTTATTGAATTTAAATGTCTTGATTTTTTTTGTTTCCTAATTTAGTTTAATTGATGTTCACAAATTTTAAGAAATGAAGATATTGCTTCAATGTCTTATGACGGTAAAGGCGGTAACTATTCTAGATCTGATCTGATGAATACTTTTAAGAAATGTCGATTCTCTCTACGTATAGCGTATGTACTCTATGTTTATGAAAGTGGCAATTTGGTACAGCTATGATATAATGTCCTATTGAATTTTGGCATTGGAGGCTTTTGGCGAAGTTGAAATTTTAACGTAGGTTAGCTATTCCCACCCAGTTGTATGGGTAAGGGTTAGTTTGAAATATCGTCGCACTAGAGCTATACACGAGAGCTATTGGCCACGGACAACTTCATTTAGAACCAGAGTCGAGTGACGAACCGACACATGATTAGGCACCCAATGTAACTTTTAAGGGCGACATCGTACAGAGCGTCGGGACTTTGAAACGTATTTAACGTGCACTCCCTCTATACCGGGTATTATTCGTCAGACATTTTTTGGCTTCACGGGCCGTTTATAGGTTGGCAGTTATTTTGGCAAAGCCCCGACCTGTTCCTGGGACCTTCCGCATGCAAGGCGAACGCCTTTACCGATTGGGCTTCCCAGCCCTGTCGAGTGGTCGAATATGGAGTGGAATGTTTACCACATTTTAGGCATTTTCGGGTGTAAGAGGGCAAATAGAAACCGGCCATTACATCATATAGCTATTCTGGCAATTTTAACAGGGCCCATGGGAAAGCCAACTAACTCCTAGAAAGGCCTGGATACAATCGGACTTCTTTATTTTTAAATTAATGCTGATATTAAAATGGGAGGAAAGTATAATATACTGATGGAGTGCTAACCAGTGGAGAGGCGATCAATTGGTATAAAATAAACCATCACCATTAGTAAGGGTACACCCGTGCAACGCCGGGTTTATAAAAGCTAGTAAGTTTATAAATTTAAAAAGTAGGTTTGTAACAGAATCTGTCACTTAACCCGCTTCCACACAAAAGTTGTGTTAAACAGGTAAAAAGGCGCCAAACACTGCATTAATTCTATAATAAACATTTACATGCTAAATTTGGCTAGTTTTATTTATTTTATTTCGAAAATTCAATAATTATTACTTATCGTTTGCAAAAATTAATTTGTATTTCACAGAATAAATATGTACTATTCCTCGCTTTTAAATAGAATGAAAATATTTCATATGAACACACAAAGAATTTCGTAGTGAAATATATTTGACGTCATTTCAAACTGATCGATGTCGCAAAATAAATTTATTTTAATTTATTGTCTAAAAGAATTAAGTTTCTCGGGCGATTGTTGCGAATGGCAATGGTGATTTAATTCTAATAACAAACGGCCTTTAGCTATTTGTAATTCAAACTTTTAAACGCCAAAATTAACTATTTTCATTAATCTTCTTTCTCAGATTTAATAATTAGATTTAATTTAAATTATAGTCGAAAAATATATAATTAGTACAATAATGCTTTAAAAATAAAAGCGAAACTTTGCACATTTTTTATGCCAAGTTAGAATTCTCTTTGCATCTTTCTTCATACATATATAATGAACCATCAAAAGAACTCTATTGTGATATTACAATCCAAACTGAATCATATCACATAAATAAATTTCTTTCAAATGTTTGTATTTTTTTAATAAAATTTCTCGTACGTTTAACGAAATGGCAACAGTGAAAATATTGAATAAAATGGAATTTGCATGTTATTTCAATGTAGATTAATTTTAAGTTATTAAATTTAATAGACTTCTAATTTAATTTTTAATGAAATTTGGAAATGTAGCCTATATATTTTTGCTTCAAATGACGTATCCCATTGTTTGTGGACTGTGGATGGTAACATTGAAAATATGATAAAATGAATTTGCATGTTATTTCAATGTAGATAAAAATTTGTTATTTAAATTTTAAATAAACTTCTAATTTAATTTTTTTAATGAAATTTGGAATGTAGCCTAATCTGATTTTTTGCTTCAAAATGACGTATTCCACTTGTCTGTGGGACTTGTGGTTCTTTCTGTGAAAGTGGGTTACGGACGGACGGACAGGCAGACGGACGGACAGACAGACGGACGGACAGACAGACAGACGGACTGAACGATTATAAAACCTTCCACTTTTTACGTTATAAACGTAGTGTGGAAGCTAAAAGGAATCCCAATATTCCGTCTCGTTTATCCCGTATAGTGAAAGGAGAGAGGAGAGCACTTTTTTTAAAAATTCTTTTTATATATTTGATTCATCTTTCATCTCCTTCTCTCCCTGTGAATGCCTATAAAATAATTCGTGGAGTGTCGTTAAAAACATACGCGCCGCTCTCAAAGAAAACTAAACCGAAACGAAAGGACAGATTTATTTTTTTTGTTCTAGTAAGCAACATTTCCACCTTAGTATGTTCTTTCAAGAATGAAGGGTTTTTTTCTTTAAAACAGGTTCAATAAAATTCATAGCTGTTGTATATAACGTTATTTAATTAGTTTCATAGCTCATAGTAGAAGTTCATATTTTTTCGAGCTTATCATTGTTATTCTAATTGCCTAAAGACATATCCGTTCCGAAAAATGTAGTCAGTCACCCAAAGCTTCTCTGGCCTTATAAGTTGCGTAAACTATCAAAACCAATCATATGAATAATATAACCGTTTATTGAAGTTTAGTTTAGTTTGAATTATCGTCGCACTAGAGCTACACGAGGGCTATTGGCGACGGGCCTCGTATTTTAGAACCACAGTCAAGTGACGAGCCGACACCTGAGTAGGCACCCAACGCAACCGTTAAGGGCGACATCGTACGCAGCGTTGGGACTTTGAAGTATATTTAACGTGCACCCTCTCTACAAGGGGTATTATTCGTCGGACATTTTTGGCTGCACGGGCCGTTTATAGGTCGGCAGTTACCGTTTATTGAAGGAGGGGGGAAAAAGAGAAAATTTGGGTATTGAATATTGAAAATCACCATCCGTCAATATTCCCCTTTCAACTTCCATCCTAATGAATCAGTTTTTAAAAATTCTATTTTTTTTTTGGCATAGTATGACATCAGATACCTATTTTTCATACTTTTTGTCCATACGTCCGTCTGTTTGTACTGAGGAGAAAAGCAAGAGATCATGTGAAAACCAATCTAACATATGCATTAGGATGACCTCACTTGTTTCTAGAACCTTTTAAATAATTTTGTTGACTCGAGTGGGATGTGTTTAGGATGCTCTTACTGTCTGAAAAGTCTCTTTTTCTGTCTACCATGAAAACGTTTTAAAACTTTTATTTAAAAAAAAACTTCCAGGAGGGATTTTCAGAGGAGGATTGTTACTATGACGACCGGATGGGGATGGTCTGTCGAAAGTTCGAAAACGTATCGAAAAACGCTCAGCCGGAGACGCAGGTGCGGGTATCGGAAAACGACACTTCAAAGCACAATTTTGAAAAAAAAAACCGTAAAATAGTTCGAATCTATAGTAGACTAGAGAGAGCTTACGAAACACTTCTAGGTTGCGTATCGGTCATTAACCGAAGAAGGAACATTAAACTAGTATAAAACTTTTTTAGGAGAGTAAGTTAGTTAATAGTTAAGAAATACAATTGATAGAAGAAACATAGTAAAAAAAATTAGAAAAAGGTTGGTTTTTTAAAAAAAAAAACCTTAGTGATTTTACGAATTTAAACCTGGTAGTTTAAAGGTAGTAATTGATTGACTCATGGAGACAAGTTCAAGTCATTTAAAACAAATATTTTTTAATATGGAAGTAACCATTAAGCTTTTTCTTGAGTCTGCCAAAATTAAATTGCTTTTAAAGGCAAATAGAAACCCTAATCTTCAAATATCTCTACTTGTCCCAATAACAGATTTTACAGAAAGAGTACAAAAAAGAGCCAATAAACATATTTCACAAAAGAATTTTATTAGAATCATACATATATGATTGATGACAGTAAAAAATAATTCTACTTAAGATGAATAAAAACTTTGGTTAACTTGGGCAAATAACATATATGTAATAACAACATACACTCAAAACTTTTTGTTTTTGGTAATAAAACAACAAAAAACAAAAACATGAACTGCGATTAAAAGATAAAATGACATTCCCTAAGGATATTTGGTGGAACTTAATACTGAATATGTATATTATCACCTAGATTATACTAGACAGTAATATGTTTTGTAAATTTAAAATATGAATCATTAAACTCTTCCTATCACAAATTAGCACATTATTCTATAACTATAAAACATAAGCAAAAATTCTTTTTTTTAAATGTACATGGAAACTATTTTGAATTGACTAAAACTGGACGGCACAGTAAAAAAACAGACAAGCATAAAAGAATAAGATATATATTTTTAAAAAAAAAAAATAGTGTAAAAAAATTAAATGTACAATCATACACCAATTATAACACTTAGAAATAGCACAAAAGAATAATAAATAAAATTAAGAAAATAGGTTAAATAAATCTAGCACCAAAAAATACTAAAGTAAATGATATTTATAGATAGATGACTCAATAATAATAATTTGTAGTGTGTAAAATGCCAAGAGATACCATCGTTTTCGATACAATTAGTACATAACAATTTCAACATGTGTGCTTTTTTTATTCATGCTGAGTAAAAAACTTCCAACTTGTAAAATAAAAATATTATGTTTCAATAATTAAAAGTGATACAACCTACACATAAAAGCGGACATGGACAAACATAAAAAAGCAATTCGCCAAAATTAAGTATTGACAAAAACGTAATAAGTAAAAACAAAGAAACGTAAATTTTACAAAACTGGTCCCACATAAATGAACAAAGAAACGTAAATTTTACAAAACTGGTCCCACATAAATGCCACAGTAAAAGAAAAATTCCCCCTTGTCAAGTTGAACCTTACATTCCCCACTTTTTGTCATACTATGAGCGGTCACATAAACTTGTACTACACAACACTTCACTTTAAACTTGTTCTGCAAACTTTATTAATATATTTCATTGACCATTTAAAGCTCCTGCAATAAGGTGCCTGTCCAATTCGTATTAAATAGTTAAGTTTGACTGGATATTTCTTTTGAACTTCACCTCAGTGTGAGCGTAATTCGTGTTCATCTTGATTGGATAAACGTTTGTTCACTTCACCTTCTTGACAGCGCCATCTATGATGAAAAGGCATCTTATTGTAGGCGGCTTTGTTCCAAGTGACACATTCAGACCAAAGTGTCCGTGATGGAAGTGACGTTGAGGACTTTGCGAAGATATTCCTTTTCCAAGCGGTGGTTGGGTGTCCAGGCAATGACGTGTAGACCACGGTTGCGCCACATGCGAACGTATTCCCTAAATAAACACAAGATAAAGAATAGTTATTTAAGCAACTAGTGCTGAAAGTAATACTTTATTAAGCGAGTGGCTTTTATTTCACGAGACCGTAGGTCGAGTGAAATAATGACAAGAGCTTAATAAAGTATTATTTGGCACGTGCTTGCTTACAATATTTTTTTATAATAACGTGCAAAAAAGTATTTCTACCAATGAGTGATTTTCATGACATCATTTAGTTTCCATGGCGATATTCGAAATGCAAAGTAGTAAAAGAAAAGTTGTAAAATAATTTTCTATTTTGAATCAAATGTTACTATAAATATGCATGTTAAATAAAAGTATTGTTTGGCGTAAAAATGTGTGTTCTTACTATTGTCTTATTTAATTTCCTTTAATAATTTTTGTAGTACTTGTAGTTTCCATGGAGATATTAGAAAATGCAAAGTAATGAACCAATAGAAATAAGTGAGTTTCATGACACCATTTAGTTTTTTGGGGCCGTAGTGAGCCTAGTGGTCAGCGTCTCGGTCTCGGGATCGGACGGTCCTGCGATCGAGTCCCGGTACCACTGAAGACCTACCGAGTATATGCGGAGTACGTGCTCGTTAAATCTGTTGGGTCCGAAAGTCCTATAAGTTCCCATACCAAATCAATACCTCTGGGGGTGACAAGTCAATTCTGGGGATCCTTTAGTTGGCCTCTGTCTCTAAAAATTAGATGGATCCACTTATGTGTGTGTGTGTGTGTGTGTGTGTGTGTGTGTTGTCTGTTGTGTCAGTCTTTCTTGACGAAGGTTTATAAGCGGGTCGCTGACCAAGCACACAAACCTGAATATATATGTCTACCAACCAACCAACCAACCAACCATTTAGTTTCCATGGAGATTTTCATGACATCATTTTGTTTTTCTACCAATCAGATACTCTTATTTACTTTACAGCACTAGTGCCGAAAGTACTACTTTCGGCACTGTCTGTGACGTAAGCAAGTAAAGTGTCATTTTCGCAACGATTTATGAATGAATATGATATAAAAAAAGTGAACTTTTTTGCACGTTGTTATAAAAATATTATTTTAGAATTAATCTGCGTGGTATATTTATTGCTATACCACCTAAATCAGAAATATCTACCGACAAATCCTTCTAAGTACTAAATCTGTATATGAATGGAGTAAACAACATCTTCTAGTTGTTTTATTCCATTCGTTACATCTCTTCTAGTAGATTGCGTTCGATCCAATGAGTATTCTAAAGCTTGGAATTACAATCGCTTGTACTTTAGCTTAACATATTGAAGGTGGGCATAAATATCAATTATTCTTATTCGATTTATAAAAAAGACGACCAAAATGTTTCTCTGAACCCGTTTTTGTAAATGAAATAACTTTTAATTCCCAGTCGGTCTTTCATCTCCTTGATCTTAGGTTTAAACTTGCATCAAATCAGGGAACTGTGCCTCGAAAGTTCTAGCTTTGCATGATTTGATTTGGATTATATTATGGGCATGGCTAAAAAGCCTAGCCATTTAATAACAGCTACGGAATATTTTTTTACAAAGTTTTGCTAATTATTTTGGACACTCTTAACCTCTCAATGAGTAAAAAAAGAGCCCATTAACCCCCCATGTGAAATTCAAAAGTTGTTCTTCGTAGAAAGCAAATGTAACCATTCTATACTCTGGAACAAGATCATACAGCCTCAACTTCAGTAGGAAAGGTGTCGACATCTTCACTTAAACATGGTTTAAAATTACTAAGCATATCGCCTTAAAAAAAACTCATGTTGCAATATCTGTATATTGAGCAAGAAGCGTGGGCTCTTGCAGCGGGGAGGTCTGGCTTATCTGCGGGGCTATTAGTGGCGGCCACGAGATATAACTCGTTTTTTGTAGACGGGCGACCAGGCGGCGTGTGAAAACGACATGTCACACAGAAATCGGGGTATTTTTAGGACACAGAAATGTCGCATTTGGAAGTTAGAGAGAAAAAAAAGGGTAAAAAAAACTGTCTAAGATAAGTTTATATACTTTACTATTTTTATACATTCGTAGAAAAAGCACTGTGCTCAATGTATTCGACAAGAGTGTCGGTTAATCCTAAAATGGATTGCTTTAGGCATGGGTCCATTTTCTACTAAGTTATAAATTTTATATGTACCGGCAGAACTGAACTGAAAATATTTACAAACGGTTTTTTTTACATGATGAATGTAGCTGACTTACAGGTGTCTATAATCCCACTTTTTAAAATGGGTTAGAATATATACTTTTTTCAAATGAAAAATGTCAATTAAAAACGTACACAAAATATTCGAACCTATTTCAAAAAGTGGGATTATCGAGAGAAGTAAGTTGACTACAGCTATCATATAAAAAACCATTTGTAAAAATATTCAATACAGCCGGAGAAATGTGGCTTGGTAAATATTTTTTGCCCATTGAATTAAGAGGGACTGTCAGTCCCATAGAGCTAATGCATTAGTTTTGAAATCTTTTGCAAAAGAATGGGTTTGCCATGTTATCCCATTTCCACCAAGTATGGGAATCATCACAACATCCATTTAAAACAAAATTGAAAAGAAAATAACATCTGGTTATTTAATTATTAATTGATAAAGTTTTAAAATAGTGTCGCTATCGGGCTGTATATTTTGGGCATTTTAATATTCGATTTTCATTTCGATGTTATGTTGATTTCCATACCTGGGGAAAAAGGGCTAACATGGCAAACCAATACTTCTATATATTACCAACAAGTTAATGGAATACCACAAGGTAGTTCCTTTTCAACAATCCTTGCAAATTTATTTTTACACTGGTTTGAGAAAAACTACACTCTTTTAAACTTCACTGCCTTCCGATTTGTTGATGACCTGATTGTCTTTGATTATCCTGATTTTATACACCTTTGGCACAAAATTTACCCATCAGAACTTCTTCTTAAGAAAACCAATAGCTCTATTTCTTCATTACAATTCTTAGACATACACATTCAGGTCTCAGATAACTCTGCCAACACCAACATTTATGATAAACGTAATGACTTTAATTTTGATGTTATTCGACTTATTCCTTGGAATTCTAATCTTTCTGTTAAAGTCTATAGAAATTGCATTATAAATCACCTACATCGCATTAATATCATCTGCAACGTCAATAACTTTAAAAATTCCAAAAACTTGACCTCCATCGTACACTTATCAACAACAATTTCCCTACAAAATTTATAAAGAAGTATCTGCAATAATTTTCTTTGGACGTCACTAAATTTTTACTCATAGTCTATTTTTTTCCTTCACCGCAATTAATTTCTACACTGTAACTGTCAATAGTTTCATCCAAGTTTTTAGTTCGGATTTGTGAGAAGCGGTTAGCTTCAAAGTTTCGGGTTGTTTTTTTATTCGCTTCATCTGCTTTATGTAAGTTTGTCTTTATCTATGTTTTTGATTTTGTTTTTTGATTTTGTTTTTAATTCTCTTCTGGAAATTCCACAGTACACTTCGGGGTAAAATTGGGATTTTTTGATTTGACTCTCGTCCATCCCAATAAGAAAGTGTTGTTTAATAGTGGCGTAGTTTAGACATTCCTATGAATGCCTTAATATTTTATGATTATATTACATTTATTCATTTTGTATATATGATATATTATATTGTTTATTATATATATGATTATATAATAAATATTTATTATATATTATATATATATATTATTATATATATATATTATTATATATATTATATTATATATATATATTATATATATATAATATATATATATATATATATATATATATATATATATATATATTATATATATATATATATATATATATATATATATATATATATATATATATTATATATATATATATATATATATAATTATATATATATATATATATATATATATATAATATATATATATATAATAATACTATCTTATATATATATATATATTATATAGAATGATATGATATTATATTTATTCATATTATTAATCAATATAAATCTATTATAATATATATACCTAAATATATATATAATATATTATATATATATATGTAGGTTTGGTTTATTTTAGGGAGCTTTTTTCCTAAATCACAAGCTGTTTCCTCGAAACCATTTCTCGAAGTTACATGGGACGTTTTAGTTCATGCAACACATATCAACCGAAGCTATCGGTGTATAATAGATGGGAACGACGGATTAGCGGCGGCCGGATAAGAGGCATTATTATTCTTATCTTCAAAAATGTAACGTACTCGAATCATGTCGAACTAGCTAAGACTATATTTTTTTTACTGCTCTGTCCTATTGGCAAAGCTCTTTTACATTGCTCTAACCCCACCGCATACCCTCCTCTACTCTTCGAAACGCTATACTTTACACGGTCGTTTTAAATACTTTCGTCCCTATAGTATCGAACTCCTTAGTGCTAACTTTGTTTGGACAAGACAACAATGTGCTCCACTCACCCCATTGAGCAAGAAGGGAAACTGGAGTGAGGTGTGTGATTCATTGAACAGGGCACCAAACGAGCCGGTCCAATAACGAAACGCGGAGGAATACACAGCACTGCAGCAGAAACGAACCGGGCAGAAAACCTAGATACTTGCCTATTTCGCTATTGGGTTCGTCTTCGCTGGTTCTTAGTTAATGATCCACATGGTTATTTATTAAAAAAGTTGGAATTTAAAGTTAAAGAAAGTTAATTCTTTCGATCTAAAAATGTTAAAATACATTTAGGAGCCCAAGTCAATATGATAGAGGGGTCTCATACAAGCATTGCATACAAGTGTAGGGAAAATAGTCCTTTTCTGCCTGGTTCGCTCAAAAGGGTGTGAGTGGGTTTTCGGCTCGCTGACACTTCACTCCAGTTTCCCTTCTAGCTCAATGACTCACCCTGACAGGTAATCCTTGTGAATCAGCACAGCTGAAGACCCTGTGAGGTACCAGACGAGGTTGTGGAAGCTCCATTCCAGGACAACGTCTCCTATTCTCGCCACCTGGTGACGCCACCACGAATCATGTCTGGGTTTGCCATTGGGAATGTCCGTCAAGGTCATAAAGTGAGGCCTGAAGGTCAGAGCGGTCACGATGGCTGGATCCACACGACGAAGCTGAAGAAGATGAGGTTAATAATCGTGTATCCAAAATTCATTTACGTTACAACACGCCTAGCAACCTCAGATCAGTGGCATTTACAACTGTACAAGTAGAGTCTAGGTATAGTAAATTGGCTATGGCGCTATTTCACTAGACAAGTTACAGTTCCAGCACCAACTTAAGTTAGATCAGGAAGTTTTGAGTGCAAAATGGAACGTATAAAACGTATGCATGCAAGTTTGTGTTTTTCTGGAATTTTCATTAACCTTAAATAATATTTTATAAAAGGACAAATAATAAAAAAAAACTTAACTGCTATCAAGTACCACTGACCATTTTTCATGCAAGAAATTGTTATTAATACCGAAAAACCATCCAGGACTGCAGAAAAAGGGGAAGCTTTTCTTTTCAAAATAGAGAGAAATTAAAAAAAAAATCCTGCAATATTTCACCTAAACATTTAACAAAATTCATTTATCGTGAACGCGGAATTTCTTGAAGACAAATTGAAGTGAAAACTGTGTTTACCTGGTATATGAAGGAGGGGAAGAAGGAAGCCACGACTGCCTGTTGGTAGAGCTCCCTGTGCTTCGAGAACATCTCACTCACCACGGCAACAGCCTGAAACACGGAAATGAACCGCCATTTAATAAAAAGCCCCGCACAACATGTAATAACATTCAAGATGTCATACAGGGGGCTCTATATATTCAAAAGTCACATTTTCCTCTTTTTATTAAAAATTGAGTCAAGAGTTCAGTTCAATCGTTGGTCAGTCTCACACAGCTAATTCTTTCGTTTTGAAATCCCAACTTCTGCGAAAGTATTGCTTTTTCCATGTAAGCATTTTTTCACCAGGTAGAGAATCGTCATAAATGCAAAATAAAAAAACAGGAAGAAAAATAGCATCCGGTTATTTAATAATTAAGTAAAAAATCCGATGCTACAACTGGTTTTGATAACCGGTTTTTAAAGTTTAAAAAAGCACCGATGATTAAGGAATAGCAAGAAAGATATGGATAAACTACGTCAACTGAAACAAGCCAATTATGTGGGTTGCATCGGCAATAAGTTAGAAATATAATATCCAGGACTTGCTTATAATTATTATTTCAATTATTTTAAAGGAAAGAGGGCGAATGTTTAAGGCAATCATAATCCTAACAATCAAATAACAAATCAAAATATGAAAAAAAACCAACTTAATTAAATTTTAAATTGAAATAAAAACCTTTAAATAAAGTTTTCATGTGTTGTATTACTATTTATTTTGTATCACAGTCAGAATCAATTATTTAAAAACTATAAATCCCTTAACTAATCCCGAAAAACAAATCCAGAAACTCAATACTATACAATATCCCTCGCTTCCACAAAGAAATTTGCAGAAATTCTTAAGCAGTGTTCGAAATTCACACTAGCTAGTAGCAAAATGCGACCAGTTTTTTCGATTTTGCGACAACATAATAAATTTAGTCGCAATTATCGCGACTACAGTTTTCAAAAAATCTGCAATACTAACTTTTTTATAGCGTGGTTTCCAATAATTTTGCCAAAAATAATCATCTTAAAATCAGAAATCGTCACCGATCCTAATTTTTTTTTAAAGTGATCATATACTCGCAAAAATTCGGCAGTCCTGAAATCGCACTACATCGACCTGCAAATTGCAAAACTTCGACGAACTTCATAAAATCCCCAAATTGGGGCTGTTGTAAAATCCCCAAATTGTGATAATTGTCAAATGTAGAAACTCTTAAAAAACTTAAAAAAACTCAGACGACCGTAATATCCACAAACTTCGGCTATAGTAAATTGTGATTTCGTAAATTTTGGCGAACTCCAGTTATCCTAAAATTGCGAAACTCTTGTGATTCCATAAAATCGCGAGACTCCGCTGGCTCTATAAACACGCAAGACCGGCGATCGGATAGGTGTTTGGGTCGAAAATGTCGATGTTCTGTTTTTCTTTTATTTTTAATTTGCATATCTTTAGCTTTAATTTAAAACCAAGATTTTTGATTTCTGTTAAGTAGTTTTCTTTTTATAAGCATTTTTCAGAAACTCTGTATATCAGTTCTTAACTATACCTTAATTTTCTTTTGCGTTTCAGAAGCTTTTTTTTTTTTAATTTATACCATGAAGCATAATTTAAAAAAACCCTACTGTTTCCTTTTATTATTTTTTCGTTTAATTTCAAAAATATATGGTATGATTGTAATTTTTAGTTCGCCTAAATGGGTTTGTTGCTCCCCTTAGCGAATCACAAAATATTTTATTGTTTTTTTAACACAAAATGCTCAATAAACTGATTGATTAAAAAAAACTTTAAGAAAACTCAAGAAACAAAAGAAAGATCACTTTCTACTTTTATCTTTAACTCAAACACGAGATCGCCCAGACAATACAATATTTGCCCAAAAACTTTATGAAGTATCTTTCTACAAAAAAGACAGGGGGCTCTTATAAAGTCTGGGTCTATTGGCGCCGTTCCATTCGTGGTGGACACAGTGACAGTTTCTTGAGTGTGACATCACACGAAAATAATAGTAGTAAAAGGACTTGTAAATTGGGGTACCTTTGGCTAGCCCATGCATATAAAACTAACTGTACTTAAAAATGAATTAAATTTTGATATTAGAATCGTAGACTCCACAGACACTTCCAATAGCAACTTTAATGTGTTTACTAATGACATTATTTATTTTGTGAAAGATATAGAAACTGTTAGCGTTTAAATACAGGATATGGCCTCTACATCCAATTAAATATGTGGTGTGAGAGAGCTGTTGGTAAAGCACTGTCCTTCAGATTAACACGGTTTTCCACACTGCTAGAAACTGATTATATTGGTAAAAAAAGAAAACTAGGGAGTTGTGTAAGATTACACGACTTTCAATTAGCACTTTTCGTAAAACTTATAACGACGTCCGTCAGGTACTGGGAAATCGTGTACCAAATTTGAAGTCCGTAGCTCTTTTCGTATCAGCACCTTCCGAAATGTGTAAAAAAAACCAAAGACCTCCATTTCGGTTGTTCGACCCAATCTCAATATTTTCATTACCTTTTATTTCATACTAGCAAATTTATACCCGTTCTTCGCACGGATTAAAAAATATCAAATCGATTCAAGTATGTGTACCATATAACCTGTTATAGGATCATAAACTTATGTTATTGTTCCCGCTCGTTATGAAGCATAAAATCCCGTTTCATTGCCTTAAAATTCTAAAATGAAAAATACGCTATAAAATGCACTCATAAATGTCATCACAATTCCTCATAAATACATAAAACCTTTTGCTCATTTGGCGCGTTTTGGGAATAATTTGGCGAGAAATAGACATAGCTACAAACACCCCATTATACAGCTCTAACACAATGACCTTCGAACGACCAACCAGCTTATAAATTATTTATAAAAAGAAATTGACTATTTGGCGAGTTTTAGTTAATAATTTGGCGAGTTTGGTAACGTATTTAGCAAAAAAATGAAGACATAAAACCCTAATATGCAGCTCTAGTGCGATGGCCTTTATTAACCATCATAGTTCAGTAATAGCTTAAATATACATTTATTGCTTAAATATGCATACATGCAGTCAACAGAAAAATCTATTAAAAAATCTTCAAATAAACCCACAATAAAATACGGGAATGGAGACTGGCGGAATTACGTTACTTGAAACATGTCAATTATTTTTTAAATAATGAATTTAGCTTCTGAAGGTAATGGCAAACGGAATAAAATAAACATTTTCAATTTTAATTATTTTCGTTAAAAGTTTTATTTAATTTTTTCAGCCGATGGCATCAGGAAAGGGAAAAAATTATCGTATTTGAGCCAAAGTGGTGTAGTTTTTTCAAAAAATTCGAATTTTCTCTAAAAATAGAACATTTTGAAACCTGAAAGTTCAAAATTCATAATCTAAGTATGAACTACGCATTTGTGGCCAAGTCACGAGTCAAACAGATGTCTAGTTTAAGAGTGTATGAGACACATACATACACACACACAACTTCATTTTTATTATTATAGATTAGGCAATTGAAAGAAAAAAAAAGAGAAACGGGGTGTTCGTTTAAGTGTCACTGGATCTCGGATAAAAACTCGCCAATAGCCTATAGCTCTAGTGGGACGTTTTCTTACTCTAACCAAACCATTGACCCAAGTTCTCTGATATAGTCCACATTCGGAATACGTGGATGCCACCCACCAGCCGACTATGCCAAATCACAAAAGATCATGACTAATACCCCTCACCCCCAAAAGAGATTACTAAATCGGATGACAACAACAGCTTGCACTGAAAGGAGGAGCAGCGCTCCCCAAGTCTCATTGGAAAGAGTTTCTACTAAAAGGACTAGAAGGTAGCCTGACCAGCTAGGTTACATTGATTAACGACTATGAATTCATCATTCAATTTTCATGAATCATTTTATTTTCGTGGTGTTTGTTTGAAAACAGTAGAAAGAAATAAAACGAAGGGCACAATTTTTATAGCTAGATAGTTGAATAGCACACTAACTAAACTGTATTGCGAAACTCACTGACACGATCACTCATGCGGTCACTCTAACAGAATAGGTATTTCCCTAAACTCTTTATTTATATACAAAATAACTGTGATTATTCATATACAAAATAATTGTGATTATTTACATACAAAATAATTGCAATTATTTATGTACAAAATAATTAAGCAAAAACTAAACTGATCTTACTGGTTAAAACTTAACTAATTTTGGTAAAACCTAACCAATCGCCAATCACAAATGCTGTTTATCAAATAATTTTTCGAAACGAGCTTTTGGTTCCTTTCAGGAAAATCCCCGCGTAATTAATTCAGTGTCCAGCCCACGTGGCCTGACAAGAGGAGTGCCGGACCATCTGTCGTCTGGAAGGGTCCGTCTAGCCGGATTTATTGTTCGGAACCTCCCCCCGCCCAATAACGGAAATTGATTTTTAGTCGACCCTCTAGTATTGTGATATTTAGAGACATTGGAAAAACCCCACCGGTGGCTTAATGTTCGCCTTAACTCAGCCACATACCCTTTTAGCTTCCACACTACGTTTATAACGAAAAAAGTGGAAGGTATTATAATCGTTCAGTCCGTCTGTCTGTCACCCACTTTCACAGAAAGAACCACAAGTCCCACAGACAAGTGGGATATGTCATATTAAAGCAAAAAATCAGGCAAGGTTATATACCAAATTTCATTAAAAAATTTAAATTAGAAGTATATTTAAAATGTAAACAACTACAATTTTAATCTACATTGAAATAACATGGAAATTCCATTTTTATTCAATATTTTTCACTGTTGCCATTTCTTGATACGTTCGAGAAACTTTATTTTAAATAAAAATAAAACTCTTGAAAGAATATTTATTTATGTGATATAATTCAGTTTGGATTGTTGTAATATCACAATAGAGTTCTTTTGATGGTTCCATTATATATGTATATGAAGAAAGATGCATAGAAATTTCTAACTTTGCACAAAAAATATCCAAAGTTTCGCTTTTAGCTTCCACACTACGTTTATAACGTAAAAAGTGGAAGGTATTATAATCGTTCAGTCCGTCCGTCCTGTCTGTCTGTCACCCACTTATACAGAACGAACCGTAAGTCTCACAAACAAGTGGGATACGTCATTTTAAAGCAAAAAATCAGATTAGGCTACATTCCAAAATTTCATTAAAAAAATTAAATTAGAAGTTTTTTTAACATTTAAATAACCAAAAATTTAATCTACATTGAAATAACATGCAAATTATATTTTTATTCAATATTTTCACTGTTGCTATTTCGTTTCACGTACGAGAAACTTTATTTAAAATAAAAATAAAAACTTTTGAAAGAATATTAATTTATGCGATATTATTCAGTTTGAATTGTTGTAATATCACAATAGAGTTCTTTTGATGGTTCATTTTATATGTATGAAGAAAGATGCATAGAGAATTCTAAATTGGCATAAAAAAATATGCAAAGTTTCGCTTTTATTTTTAAAGCATCAATTGTACTAATTATATATTTTTCAAACTGTCAATTTAACAAACGATAAGTAACTGAATTTTCGAAGGAAATGTAAATGGGAAATTGTTGTGCCACAAAGATATTTATTAAAAAAAGATTACATCATTATTCTTCGAACTTCAAACACAATCAGCAAACGATAAAGTCTAATTATTAAATCTGAGAAAGAAGATAATTAAAATAGTTAATTTTGGCGTTTAAAAGTTTGAATTACAACTAACTAAAGGTCCTGTTTGGCGAATTTCTTTCTGAGGTGTATAAATAGTTTGTTTCCTATTGAGCACAAATGTTGTGCGGAAGCGGTTTAAGTGACAGATTATTCAGTGTATCCCTTAAAAAACACCAACTAAACTTCAAATACCCTAATGATTTATATTAGGAAACCTTTTTCTCGCTTTATTGCCTTTAAATATTTAATTTGTTAATTCACACCTATCCAGCGAATTTTATAATGTTAGGGTTTGACAAAGAAAATTAAATATGTTAAAAATATCCTCATCAATCAGGCCATGATGTAACTTTGACTGTTTAAATTATCAAATAATTTTTACACATAGTGATATTAATGAGATTTTAAATTAATACAATCCATCACTCATGGCCGTGTAAAAATGTGCATTTATATGCCTTAAGAAACTGAGTTATAAAATTATTTACTTTATTATTTAATTTATATTAGTAAACTGTAATCAGAAAAAACAATTAATATAACTTGTTTAGCATGACATTTTCCTATAAATTCTTTATGACTCACAGTGGTTTTTTAGCTTTCACACTACGTTTATAACGTAAAAAGTGGAAGGTATAATCGTTCAGTCCGTCACCCACTTTCATTGCCCAAACTACCAATGCTACGGACAAGTGTGATACGTCAAAAAATTCAGCGCGTCGAAATTAGAATACATTGAAAATTTCAGAAAAGAATTGGAATTACTTAAAAAACTGCATTTAAAAAACATTTAATGCTCATTTAAAAAGCATAGGAAGCCATTTTTATTAGAATTAAATCATCATTGCCATTCGCAACAATCGCACGAAAAACTTTAGACAATTCTTTTAGACAATAAATTAAAATAAATTTATTTTTGCGACATCGATCAGTTTGAAATGACGTCAAATATATTTCACTACGAGATTCTTTGTATGTTAATATGAAATATTTTCATTCTATTTAAAAACGAGGAATATTACATATTTATTCTTTGAAATATAAATTAATTTTTGCAAACGATAAGTAATAATTACTGAATTTTCGAAATAAAATAAATGAAACTAGTCAAATTTAGCATGTAAATGTTTAATATAGAATTAATGCTGTGTTTGGCGCCTTTTTACCTGTTAAACACAACTGTTGTGTGGAAGAGGGTTAAGTGACAGATTCTCTTACAAACCTACTTGTTATTTTTAAATAATTAATTTTACTAATTATTTATTCTTCGAACTGTAAATTATTTTAACAAACGATAAATAATAACGGAACTTTGAAAGAAAGTTAAAGGACATGGGAAATTGTGGCGACTACAAGATATTTATTAAAAAATTGCATCATTATTCTTCGAACTTCAAACAAAGTTAGCAAACGATAAAACCTAATTATTAAATCTGCTAAAGAAGATTAATGAAAAAAAATTTGCCGTTTAAAAGTTTTAATTAGAACAGCTAAAGTCCCTGTTTGGCGATTTTTTTTTTTCTGAGATGTATAAATTGTGTATTTCCTGTCGAGTACAAATATTGTGTGGAAGCGGTTTAAGTGACAGATTCTGTAACAAACCTACTTATTTAGTTTTGAATCATGACCAAGCGACCCCAACACAACGTTGTAGCGACCATAGAGTTGTTAAGGTTAGTTTGAATTATAGTCGCACTAAAACTACGCGAGGGCGAGGCGTCATAATTTAAAACCACAGTCAAGTGACGAGCCGACACCCAATGCAACTTCTGAGGGCGACATCGTAGGCGGCGTCTGCACTTTGAAGCATATTTAATATGCACTCCTTCTCTACGGGGTACAATTCGTCGGACTTTTTAGCTGCAAAGTCCGTTTATAGATCGGCAGTTATTTTGGCAATACTCGGAATCAAACCTTGGGACCTCTTGCAAGCAAAGAGAGCGCTTTACCGACTGTGCTCCCAACCTCCAATAGAGAGTTTTAAGATAGACAAGTCACGCGGGACTTATTCAATTCAAGAATTGGAAATATAATTGAAAGTCACATTGAAAGAACTATTTCCCGGTTAGCTTTGTGAATTACCGCAGTTTGCCAGTGTAACTCTAAAAGAAAGACGTGTAATGGAAATTCTTATTCATGTCAGGGGCTCGGCAGTCGGAACCCCTGCCGAGGCTCTGCTTTGGGGTCGCCATCTCGTGAAGACAGTCCTAAATGCGAAGTACCTTCACTTTTTCCCAAATAAATTAGCGACATCTTTCAACCGCTTTTCTAAGTAGTATTGCCTAATTTCTGTGAGAAAAAAAGTTCACAAATTTAAATTCTTTCGGTTACTGCGTGAACAATCAGAGAAGCACTTCAGATTGTTAGGTTCTAAACCCAGTAATCCTATGAACAAAGTTTTTTGGATTGTAACATCATTTTATAGGCAATGCACAAAACATAAATTTTTGGGAAATTGGTTGGGTCTTTTGGTGACCCAAAAACTTCTAGAGTTGTAGATTAACTGGATATCAGTTTTTACGGTGTTATAAGTTGTAGCTACTATCTCTAATGCCAAGAGAGTAGAGTGCGTGTGCCGAGGTGCCAGCCTGTCACCGAGATATCTGGTGGGTGTCCATTCCTCATTTCCGATTCATGTCGGCCGCCGCTAATTAATTAACCTTGGCTCCTAATGACCGGGGCGGAGAGGGCCCATCCATCAAGAGGCTCGTTCAAGAGACGGCTTCTGGAGAATGTCGCGTTCGATTTTGGAATCGTTCTTATACGTGCTTTGTCACTAGATACTAGCTCTACTAACAAGACAACCTTGGTTCCACACTATTCTGGTTTTAGTTTGGTTTGGTTGAATTACCGTCGAGCTACACGGGGGCTTATAGGCATTATTTTGGTGTATGCATTATTCCTTCATAATTTCATATGCAGTATTCTCTTCATATGCCGAATTCCGCAAAAGGCTTGACAAAAAGTATCCAGTATAAAAAAGAATATGTTCGACAATATTAAAAAAAAATCATTTGATTCCATCAACAATTTATTCAAATATTTGATTCTAAAGTCATCGAGTGATATGAGGGAGAAACCGCATTGAGGACTTAAGCTTACAGAAAATACGTAGAACAAAAGGGTTCTTTATTTATTATAATAAAATTTCCTTGTTTTAACAGATAACACAGAGATCCACAATGCAAAAAAGTGACATCGCTATCAATCAGCTATTTTATAAGCTTGTTATAAATAATAATTACATTTATATTAGATTTAAAATTAAATTAAAATTAATTTAATTTATTAAATTAATTTATTTATAATTAAATGTATATTATTTATAAGTAAATAGAAAATAAATGTTTTAAAAATATCCATGTTAGATCCGTTTTCCGTTTACAAAGATGGCACCGCGTTCGAATTCTTCGAATTCGACAGACGATATTTTCTCGAATGCCACACAAGTAGAACTAAATTCATCTACCTTTTGGAATGGAAAACAGATCCAGTCTTTCTACAACTCAGCCATGCCTTGTTTACGCCTCGCCTGACAGATTTTGGCGCCGGAGAACATTTTTTGGAATAAATAATACAACAAAGAACACTTTTAGCCGCCGAATCGAGAGGTGGCAAAGAGGAATTTCTATTTTCGACGCCATCTTGACATGGAATTCAGATACTCGTAGACATAACTTAATAAAGGTAAGATGTAACACAAAAAATGAATGATTGGCAAGGGAATTTTGAATGAAGGTTAAGCCGCAGAATTGACTTTGTAGAAACTGAAGGGAAAATAAAGGATCGATGTCCAATAGGTTTTTTTTTTTAAATATGGTTTACCTAAACAAATTCCCATCCCATAAGCTAAGTAAAGAAACAGAGAAATGTCTACGAAATCTGAAAATACCTAATGTTCTTCCCGTTGTTTTGAATCATGGTAAATAGTGTAATTCACTGACTTAGTGCTAAACCCTTTTCATTTACTTGTAGTCTTAAAAGTGTATGAGTACAAGAAAGGGAAAAAATCTCATCCCCTTATTTATTTAATCGTTAATCATACTAGTAGCCCACTTTATAGTGCCCTTGTTTTTATACAAGTTTAAAAAAAAAAACGGGAAATCGCCGAAATTATAGTGTCCGGATAATGAGTGTCTGAATTAGCGGTTCGTATTAGCAAATTTCCGAGAATTCGCTATTTTACTGATGATTTTGGATTTTAGTTCAATTCGATGTCATATTATAAAAAACAAGAAGTTCATAAAGAACTAAAATAGCCTACTTTCCTGTTACTTAAATACTTACTGAAGTTCTAATCGGGAAAAAAAACTTGGTTCCTAAAGTAAATATCATCAACCGCCGTTTCTACACTAGATTTATACACATTAGAAAAAAAAATCGAAACACAGCACCCAGCTATAATTTAAACTTCTAAAAGCCAAAATCAACTATTTTCCTTAATATTCGTTCGCAAATTAATTAAATATTATTTATCATCTGCTCGTGATTTATTTGTAGTTCGAAGAATAAATATTTATTAATAACAAAAGTAATGAAACTACTCCGAACTGCATTAAAAAACAAGAAATGTAAATTAAAACTAAGCATAATTGCATGCAAAAGTATGCCTTGCCGCTTTCTTGGTAGATAATTAATGAATAATCAAAGAATCAAATTGTTCTACATTTTATGACGTCATTCCAAACTGATTCATGAAAATATTATTTTGCTTCAAATATGTTTAAATAAAGTTTCTCATGCCATTGTTGATTTGGCAACAGTGATTTAAATGACTCAAAATTGAATTTCAATGCTAATTCAATGGGAAATTCGCCGACAGATAGTAGATTTATGTTCGTCCGGACGTACAGACAGACGGACAAAAAGTATGAAAGTTGGGTATCTGAGGTCATAGCTTTCTAACAAAAAAAGAATTTTTAAGATCCGATGATTAGAACCGATTTTGGAAGGGGGGTACAGACAGACAGAAAAACGGACAGACAGGCGGACAGACAGACGGACAGACATACGGACAGACAGACATACGAACAGACAGACAGATGGACAGACAGACAGTTGGACATCAACCGCATTTCAATACCTACAGTGATTTAAATGACTCAAAATTGAATTTCAATGCTAATTCAATGGGAAATTCGCCGAGAGATAGTAGATTTAAGTCCGTCCGGACGTACAGACAGACGGACAAAAAGTATGAAAGTTGGGTATCTGAGGTCATAGCTTTCTAACAAAAAAAGAATTTTTAAGATCCGATGATTAGAACCGATTTTGGAAGGGGGGTACAGACAGACAGACAAACGGACAGACGGCGGACAGCAGGCGGACAGACATACGAACAGACAGACAGATGGACAGACAGACAGATGGACATCGACCGCATTTCAATACCTACAGTGATTTAAATGACTCAAAATTGAATTTCAATGCTAATTCAATGGGAAATTCGCCGACAGATAGTAGATTTATGTCCGTCCGGACGTACAGACAGACGAACAAAAAGTATGAAAGTTGGGTATCTGAGGTTATAGCTTTCTAACAAAAAAAGAATTTTTAAGATCCGATGATTAGAACCGATTTTGGAAGGGGGGTACGGACGGACAGACGGACAGACAGACAGACAGACAGACGGACATTGACCGCATGTCAATACCTACTTTTTCATTTTTTTAATTCTTTCGAATTAAAAAAAGAAAAGTAGGCTAAAAAAGGTATTATTGTTGGAGGCTATGCTTTTGCATACTGGGTCCTGTATTTAAGTTCCCAGATCTTAAGGAATATGAAGATAAATAACCTTCAGTCGTTTATACTTGTTCCTAATGTGGTAAACAATTCGTTTTAAGTAAAATAATGTGTATTGGTGATAATAGTCATAGGGGACCACAAAAATAGCGAAATTAACGATTTTTTTTATCGGCTGGAATTATTTTTTGAAATCTCCTAAACTTGTTTGCAAAATTTCCAATGTGTAACTGCTTTTTTTAAGAAGTTATTTGTATTTTTATGTGAGATGGTAGTACTGAAAACAAAAACCTCAAGTTTAGCCTTCTTTAAGAGGGTCGATGACATCACAATACTTGTCATTTGAATGCTTTATTTCACCAAACAAGGAAGCTAGAAATAGACAGCCGGAAACGATTAAATTATCCAAGAAACGTGTTTATAGACGATTTCAGGAGATTATTCAGCTTTTTTCCGAGATAATTATTTGGTGTTTTATTTACTTATTAATTTATTTTTATTTATACAGATTCATTCTTCATTTTATTTAAAACTAGCAAATTTATACCCGTTCTTCGCACGGAATAAAAAAAATATCAAATAGATTCCAAATATGTGTACCATATAACCTGTTATAGGATCATAAACTTATTATTGTTTCCGCTCGTTATAAATTATAAAATCCCGTTTCATTGCCTTAAAATTCCAAAATGAAAAATACGCTATAAAATGCACTCATAAATGTCATCACAATTCCCTCATAAATACATAAAACCTTTTAGCTCATTTGGCGCGTTTTGGGGGATAATTTGCCGAGAAAATAGATATAGCTACAAACACACCCATTATACAGCTCTAACACAATGACCTTCGAACAACCGACCAGCTTGTAAATTATTTATAAAAGAAATTGCCTATTTGGCGAATTTTAGTTAATAATTTGGCGAACTTGGCAACGTATTTGGCGAAAAAATAAAGACAAAAAAACACTAATAGCTCTAGTGCGATGGCCTTTATTAACCATCATGGTTCAGTAATAGCTTAACTATACATTTATTGCTTAAATATGCATACATGCAGTCAACAGAAAAATCAATGGAAAAATCATCAAATAAACCCACAATAAAATCCGGGAATGAAGACTGGCGGAATTACGTCACTTGAAACGTGTCAATTATTTTTCAAATAATGAATTAAGTTTCTGAAAGTATTGGCAAAAGAATAAAATAAACATTTTGAATTTTAAATGTTTTCGTTAAAAGTTTTATTTAATTTTTTCAGCCGATGGCATCAGGAAAGAGAAAAAAATGATCGGATTTGAGCGAAAGTGGTGTATTTTTTTCAGAAAATTCGAATTTTCTCTAAAAATGGAACAAATATGAAAAAACAAAGCCTCAGGTGCACACGTCAATATTAAAGGGAATCTATCTTTAAAATTTCGAATTCCTGTGGGCAGTATAAGTAGGTCTTTTACGATCCGGAGACAGACACACAGACAGACAGACAGACTCTTTCTTTTATTATTATAGATAATTTATGTCAATATGGCAAAAATGCTGAATAAATTGTCAAATATTAAATGAAATTGACATAAAAACTAAGTAATAGCTTTTACTATTTTAATAAAGTTTTATGTTTTCTTTTAAGCAATATAGTTAAATTTGTATTAATTTAATTTTTAAATAGATGTATGAAAATTATATTTAAGTTACATGGTTTTATATAATTTTATAGTTTGTATTTACGGAAATAGAAAATTTAAATGCATTTTTCTCAATTTTCAATTTTCCAAGATGCTTTTCGAAACGCTAAAACTTTTTTAATTATATATTCTGTAATTTACTTTTTTGTGAGTAGTTTAAAATATATGTATTTATTAAAAACTAGCTTTCCAATTAATGTTTTGAGTTATAGTTATTTTTTTTTTAAATGTTAAAGTGAGAACATCTTTATTTTTAGAAACTTTTTAGTTCTTTTTCAAACAATTATTTTTTACAAAGAAATTACAGGTGATGCATCAAATTTGGAAGCTGGTTTTATGTATCATAGTGTAAAGTATCTGGGGAAAAAGTTTAGTGATAAAATATTGGTATTTAAAAAAAGTTTTAGCATTTTTAAAAAATGTAATTGTTTAAGAAAAAAATTAAATTAAAAATAACTTTACAAATATTCGAAGGGTTTTTTTTTTATTAAATTGCTTTTATGTGTTATTTTACATAACAAAACAAAGAATTTTTAATCAAAAAGCTATAAATAAAAAAAAAATTGGTGTGGTATTGAGTCCCCTTCGCATGAAAAGTTCACATGAATCACGACATAATTTTGTCAGTTTTTCGTTCCAATAAAAACTCAACAATTGGTTAAATATAACAAAGACTATTTTATTCCATATAGTAGTTTTTTTAAAAAAAATTAATGTGGAATGATGATATATTTTAGAATTCATCGTGTGGTGTGTGACGGTCGTGACTGCAACTTCAAATGACTGATGCGGTTTTCACTGTAACTTTGGAATTTGTCTTTATTAAGTTTCTTCGCTTGAAAGTTTGTCCGTTTCTATTTTTATAATGCAACTCTTTCTTTAACCCGCGTCCACAAACTGGTGACCCTTTAAATAACGACGCATAAGGTAGTCGCCATTTGATCTTCAATAATCGGCTCAGTCTTAACAAATACTCTTTGCCGCGTGTATTTTAAAACTCAATTATTAAAACTTTCATTAAAAAAACGAGAATAGTTGGACAACTGTTCAATAAAGAAACAGGAACATCTGATTTCAATTTGGCGACAGATGCTCGGGATCCGGGCGCCAGAAATCGAGTCTCCGTTTATGTCTGCGGAAAGCGGATCTTAAACACTTCTGGGGTCTGCTCGCTGGATGTGCACAAATCCGTCGCCGATTTCAGAGAAAAGCGGAGAATTTATTTGTGTTCCGAAATGTTATGGAAGAGAAACTTGTTTGAGGAAGATTGGCGATTGATTTCCACACGAAAATCAAACATCGGAGAGCGTGCGTAAATCGGTGACGGGCGCCAAGGGGAAGAAAACTAGAAAAGGCACCCCGTTGAAACACCACATTTAACCAAATAAAAGATATTTTTATATCAATTGCGAGTTTAGTGTCTAAAGTGCGTTCTAGACTCAAAACACACATATAGCCCAGTCACTGAGCACTGCAAGTTCAACAAAATTATTTTAAAAAGTTTCTAAACAGATGTCGCCACTTTTATACCTCCACTTCACACAAAAATTATCTATACTCTGACTTGGGAATGCATGAAAAAATCGGATTAAAATCGATTTCTACCATATTTTTTTTACATTTTGCTCAAACTATCAACTAAACGTTTTAGGCGTTCAAACACGAAAAATCTACATTTAATTCTGCATTAATTGACACCAAAATCAACTTTTTAAGATAATTAGAAAAAAAATTGATTTTAGAAAAATGCAAAATTTGAGGGGAAACAAATACAATTTGTTTCACTTTTTTTAAAAGTAGTTGCAAAGTTTCTGTAATCTATCAGTTTCAAGGTTATGTTTGACATAAAATAAGCTACGTAACATTTTGGATCAAATGACATGCAAAATATTGTTTTAATTCTATCAGAAAAAAAAATCTATGATTTCGTTAAGTTTTAAGTTTCGGGGAAAATTATTCTTGACTTCTTATTTCACTTTCTAGCATTTTTTTTCTAAAACTATCAACTTTACAGCTTACATATTGGACAATAAAACAAAAGCATAAAAATTCACATTAAATGACTTTAAAACATTATTTTAACTCAATATAATAAGACCATGTATATTTTAAAGTTTTTTTTTTATTTATTTTTTGAAAATTACCTATTTTTTAATTTTTTTTGTCTGGATTCTATATATATGGGTATTAATTAATTTTCCTTTAAACGATTTTCTATGAAATTTATCTAGTTTATTTCATTTTCGGGAAGGGGACTGATTGATAACTTATTATGATTGAATACAGTTACTTTTCTTCAATTTTTTTATGGTGTTTTCCCTCCCTGCATTGTTTAGCATTTTTTTAAGGCTAATTTTTTTCACGTGTGCTTTTACTTTTCCCTTTTATTTTTTACCCTTTTGCAATGTGTGTGCATTTGTATTAATACTAGTCAGGCCGCCAGGGGGGAACCCTGCACTGAGAGATTAAGTTTTTTTATTGATGATTCTTATAGATTCGAGGGTGTAGATTACGAATCTGGAAGGTACTTTTTTGGTACCCTTGAGCATTTTTAGTTATTCAAGATAGCGTCTCCGCCATCTTGAATTTTGTTTCTTTAATATTTTACGATCTGTTCGGCAAAAGTGAATAGTTTTTTTCTTTATAGATGCATTAAGTTATAAAGAATCAATATTTCCAAGAAAATTTCAAAAATAAAAAATTCAAGATGGCGGAAGCCGCCATATTGGATTTTTTCACTTTTAATATATTTGATCTATATTTAAACCACAAAAATATTTATATTTTAGGTATATTTTTATATATTTTGTTACTATAGAACAATAATTTGAAAAAAATAAAAAATTCAAGATGGCGTCATCCGCCATATTGGATTTTTTTCCCTTTAATATAAGGCTATCCATTTCACCTAAATTAAAAATTCTTTTTATTTTAGTTCTATCTTCTTTGATTTCTATTTTAGCTTCAATGTGTAGATTATAAATTTAGAAGATACTTTTTAGTAAATATTGAGTATTATTTTAATTTTAAGATGGCGTTTTCCGCCATATTGGTTTTTACTCTCTGATTCGTTTTTAGCGGTATTTTTGGCCGAAATCGATCATTCTTTCTTTTCTAGGTGTATTAGGTGATAAAGAATTACTTAAAAATTTAAAACAATCCAAATTCAAGATGGCGGCTTCCGCCATCTTAGATTATTCAACCTGTAATATACGTGATCTATTGGCCCGAAATTTAAAATTCTTTCTACTTTAGTTGTATTTTTTAATAAAGAATGGCTTAAACTACATAAATGTGGAACACAATTGAAACATATATGAATTTATTATAATTCAAAATGGCGTATTCCACCTTAACTGATTTTTTACCGTTAGTAATAGGCGATCGATTGGCCCGAAAATAAAAATTCCTCTATTTTAGCT